>JAODAL010060005.1:0-21134 GCA_025379985.1 Phyllomedusa bahiana | reverse complement strand
ACTGTTGACCCCCTGTGTTTGTGGTCTGCCGTGACCTCCACACTGTGTCTTGGCCCCCCTGTTGCCCCCTGTTGCTGCTGTTTGCCCCTGCCGTCCCCCTCCACCTTGTCATGTGCCACTCGGGGCCTATTTTGTTTTTGCCCCCCCAAATGTAAATGTAAAAACTGTTGACCTCATGCTGCTGCTGTTGCTCCTCCCTACCCCACCCCTTGTATTGTCCATTTTTGTGGCCTACTCTGTTTTTCCCACCCCCCAGATGTCTTGTTCCCATGCCCCTGACCTTGTGCCGGGGCTGCCTGCCCTCACACTTGTATTGTCCCCTGTGACTCTGTGTGCTGTGGCTGCTGCCGTGACCCCCACCCCCGTCTTGTCATCTGGGCCTACCCCTGTTTTTGCCACCTCCGAATGTTTGTGCACTCCCTTGACCTCATGCTGCTGCGGGGCTGCCCCTGCCTCAACTTGTTTTGGGCCCCTTGTCTGACCTTCTGCTCTGTTTTTGGGCTGTGCCGTGACTCAAATCTTGTCATTGTCCCTCTGGGCCCTACTCTGTTTTTCCCCCTTCCCAGATGTTTGTCCCACTGTTGACCTGCTGCTGCTTTGGCTGCCCCCGGGGCTCAAAATTGTCTTTTGTCACTTTTTTTCCCTACTCCTGTTTTTCCCCTTCCAAATTTTATTGTGCCCTGGTTGACCGCTGTTTGCTGTGGTGTTTTTGTGCCCTCCACATTTGGTCATTGTCCCATTTCTGCCTAATTTCCCGGGGTTTCCCTCCTCCAATTTGTCTTGTGCCTCTTGTGGCCCTCTCGGTTTTTTCCACCTGGTCTTGTGCCATCCCCTTGACCTCATGCTTGCTGTTGGCTGCTCCCGGTGCCTCAACTTGTCTTGTGCCAATTTAAAAATTTTGTGTGCTTTGGCTGCTGCCGTGACCCCCAACACCTTGCCCTTTGTCCACTCTGTGGCTAATCCTGTTTTTGTCTACCAGCTCCAGAACGTAATTCGTGGCACTAGATTCTGTACCCATGTCTGCTGCTGTGGCTGCTGCATGGACCTGCTACCTGTGTGTCATAGTGCCTCTTACGCTATCTGACCCTTTATGCTGGTTGCATGATTTGCGTCCTGCCATGCCCTCCCACACGCTGTCAGTGTGCCAATCTAGTGGGCCTTCATAATGTTTTTGCCACAGTACCAGATAAGTTAATTGTGCCCTGTGTCAGAGAACCTCATGCTGATGCTGTGGCTGCTGCCATGCAGCTACACCACTCTGTCATTGTGCCACTCTGTGGCCTACTCCTGTTTTTGCCACCTCCAGAAATGTCATTGTGCCTCTGTCTGACCTAATTGCTGCTGTTGTGGGGTTGCTGCCGTGAACTATCAAAATCTGTCTTTGTGCCACTTCTACGACATCATTTGCTGATGCTGTTGCTCTGCCGTGACCTACACACTGTGTTGATTGGTGCCTTATGTGGCCTACTACTGTATTTGCCTCCTCCAGAATGTCATTGGTGCCACTGTCTGCACACTCATGTGCTGCTGTGGCTGATGCCATGCCCCCACACTCCTGTCATTGTGCCTATCTGTGGCTAGTCCATTTTTGCCACCATCCCGACAATGTCATGTGCCACTATATGGGACCTCATGGTGATGCTGTGGCTGCTGCTCTCGTGCTACCCCGACACTGTCTGTCATTGGTGCCACTCTGTGACCTACTTCTGTTTTTTGTCCACCTGCAGAATGCTGTTTGTGCCATCTCTTGACAACGCATGATGTGCTGTGGATGCTTGCCGTTGACCATTCACTACCACATCTGTCATTGTGACACCTGTGGCCTTACTCCTGTTTTTTTTTTTCTGTTGTAACTCCAGAATGTCATTGTGCCACTGTCTGACCTGTCATGCTGTGCATGTTCGCTGCTAGCATTGATCCTGCATCTCGTGCATGTGCTTCGCATTGTGACCCCTAATATGACCTTAGATGCTGCTGTGTTATGCTCGCTGCCGTGCCCTCCACACTCTGTCCTATTTGTGCCTAACTTCTGTGTGTCGATACTCCTGTTTTTGCCACCTCAGCAAAGTTATTGTGCCACTGTTCGGACCTCATGCATGTTTTTACTGTCTGTGGTGCATGCCGTTGTAGCTAGACACACTCTTTGCTTTGTGTGCGCCGACTCTGTGGCCTACTCTTGATCTTTTGTGCCACCTTCAGAATGTTCATTGTGCCACTTGTCTGACCCATGGCTGCTGTATGTTGGCTGATGCCGTTGAAAGTATTACACTTGTCTATTGTGGCCTATCTGGTCTACTCATGCGCTGCTGTTGCTTCCTGTTCGTGACACTGTGTCACACTGGTGTTGATGTCGTGCCTCTATAGTGGCCTATTCCTGTATTGTGCCACCTCCAGAATGTCATTGTGCCAGCTGTCCTGAACCTCATGCTAGCTGCTTGTGGCATGACAGCCATGCCTCTCACAATTGTACTGTCATTGTGCCCTCCTCTTGTGCCTAGGTCCGACATTTTTGCCACCTACTGAATGGTCAGTGTGAGTGTACTATCTGAACTCTCAATGGTGCTGCTGCTGTGGCTGCTGCCGTTGCCCTCCAAATCTCTAGTCAAATTGTTGTGACACTCTGTGGGCTAGACTTTCTGTTTTTGCCACTGCGAAGTGTCATAGTGCCTCTCTCTGTGGGAGCCTCACGATGCTCTGTGGCATGCTTTCCGTCACCTCCCACTCTGTACAGCGCCACTTTTTGGCTGACTGTATGTTGCCACCTGAGCCACTATTTTCGCAGCTATGTTTTTTTTACCAGCTGGCGCTTGCCATGTGTGTGTTTATCCCAGGAAAACATTATCCCACTTCAGTTATTTGCTCAGTTTTGCACAGACTCTTTACAGTGTCCAGGAAATTTTTATAGTGAATGCATTCTTGTAATAGAGTAACGGACGCATGTCATTTGGTGTGCATACTTAACCACAACATCTGTAGAAGACGCCAACAAGCTCCCTCTGCATATCTTAGAAGAATGGAACAATGGTGTTTACGGCACCTACATGTGTGTGTGTCGTGTGTAGCTGGGAAATAGCAGGTTCTTTAGAACGGATTTCTTCCCAAAGTAAATTCGGACCAAAACTTAATTTTGTCGGAAAAATTTTCGGGCCAAGTCTGCAATACCGTAATTTTTGTGAAAAATCAGACCCTCTCTATATCCACAAAAGATAGTGTGAAGTGACAGTCATATTAGTTTTCTTTGAGAAGAAAAACAATCATTGGGTAGCCAGTATCAATCATTTGACAGGCTTAACATTTACGCCAGTCAATGGATTACATACCCGCATTTCGGACCTCTCGATCCAAAAAATTTATTAGGTTGTGTCCATGGATGATGGCTATGTACCAAGAGATCAGGCAGATTTTTCGATCTTTGGTATGGCTTAACTTGAAGTGTTGGGGGAAGTCTGGTAAATATTGTTTCAAGTATTGATCTGCAAGCAGCACATCCCAGTATTTCTGTAGAGCCAACTTCATATCTCTATCCCTAAAGTGGAATGTAGAGATATATCTCAACTCTGATGAGTTAGGTATAGCTCATACAATAGAATGCAAAACAACATGACCACAACTTACCCAAAGAAATAATATACATATTATTTTATTTAATTGTAAATTCAAACAATATGTACAAAATAATAATAGAGAAGATGTGATGCTGGAGAACATAAACTGTAATGCTGAGAAAGTTATCCTCTTGTTGTTTAAAAATATATTATACATACGCAGCAGGATACTTAGCAATAAATTGAAGACATGTTTGAGAAGATAATACGGTGAAGAGATAATAGTAGTGCATAAATACATTATAAGGAGTAAAGAAAGACAACAATTTGCAAATTATAATACTAGGCTATATGAATCACTGATTCAACAATTCAAATTGTTTTTCATGCTCCATAGTCTGAGAGCCCATAACTTTTTATTTGTTCATGTGTATGTGAGACTGGTGTAGCAGTTGTTTTGTGGTTTTTTGAGATGATGTTTTTATATGTCCCTTTTTCGGGAGGTGACAAGACTTGTGTAGATCGCTTTTAAATCAGTATTTTTTGGAAAGGTTCAGGGTGAAGGCAAAATACTGGCAATCACTTTGTAAGTCGAATTTTTTTTTTTTTTTTTTTAAACAGTCGCTCACTCGTATAGTATAGGTGACCAATTTAGTTTGTTCTTTAGGTAATCAATACATTTTTGGCACATTTCCTGTAATTTATATATTTATTTATTTCTGTTTAGCCAATCCTATACTACTTTGAATTCTGCTTGGGCGACTAAAGTACTTTAAGAAAATGTGTTTTTGTTGTTGTCTAATAGTATTGATTATATACTATTACAGTCGTAGGTAGTATATAATTGTGTTATATGTATTATATATATATATATAGATATATATATGTTATATATAAATATATATATATATTATACATATATCTAAATATATATATATTATAACATCACTTATATATATACACACACACACATTATTTATTTTGAGAGATGGATGAATTGAATCACACAGTAAGGACTGTCTCAGTAGTTTCAGTTTCATTAAAATTTATTATGGATTATTTTAGTTCCATGAATTTAATGTTGTATAAGATTGTATGCTGTAAATCACAAGCAAGTTGATGGAACAAAGTACAGTTTTAAACAGATGCTAAGCACCAGAATCATGTGATGTGCTTTATAGAAGAATATTCTTTTACCAAATAACTCAATTCTGCCAAGTATGAATCTGATTGGTCAGTAACATTTTGTCTATCCGAGTTAATTCACTTTTTAATATTTAATTACTTATAGTATGTAAAAGATATACCCCATGCTTTTGGCAATAAAAAGATAATCCTGAGGGTAACACCCTGAGAGACCTCTTGTAAAGTCTTCTATCTCTCCATTTATGGGTAGTGCCCTGCCAATAAAAATGTCCTCTCCCCTAGCTGGAAACCTACGCTAATCAGTAAAAGGAGATTGGACTCTACATGTTTTTCTTAGACAGGATTCCTCACAGAACAGATATGTGCTTTGTGTTAAAAGGTATTTGTTTGGTTTTGTTCAACCCATTTTGTCAATCGAACCTTATTAGGGTTTGTTGTCCTGTTCAAGTACAGCTCTTTATTATACAGAGCAGCTGAAGTATCTAAATACTAAACACATCTTTCTGGAAGACCACATAAATTGATTTATATGTTATGTTGTAATGTTCTCTTAAAGCTCGCAACAACCTATGTGTAAATCAGCTAGTTTTTCTAGAGCTCTCTGGACAAGAACAAAGATGAATTTGCAAAAGGTGGATTTGAAAAAAAAATGTCTTTCCTTAAAAAATAATGTAGTTGACAGCTGTAAAAACAGGATTACTATGACTTAACACATAATATGTACTTTTCTAAAATGGTGTCATTTGTGCTTTTGCATTTCATCCAAGTCACAATTACTCCGTGCTAGGAACAATTTGGTTGTTGTTTTTAATATTTGGTGTCATAGGATTTGGAAATGGCGCCAAATTCATACACTGATTTGAATTATACCAGCAAAGGCGGGAACATTTTGAAACCAATCACCAGCCCTTGTTCATGCAGTAAAAAGAAGTGTATGTGATAAGTAAATGATACACTTCTTCTTTCCTGTCTGAGAAAAGGCTGGTGATTGGTTGCATGAAATTCAGATGAGGCTGAACCAGCCCTATCTGAATCTGAAGTGCAACACTAGTTACAAGTCTCTGAATCAAATGTTAGCTCTATCACCATGTCCTTTTTGCATTACTAGCTGCCCTCTTCTTTTCATATCCTTCTGTAGCTCATCAATACTAGCTTATCATTTTTGAGCTGGATAGTCATCCATGTGCATGCATGAATACTCACAGATTATTTCTTTGTATAATATATGATGTAGCCAACACAAAGGATAAGAGATGTGATGGTCAGCTTTTTACTATATTTTTCAGATTATGGAAGTACTTGTTTCCCCTTAAACATAGCTGATACTTATAGGTAGCTTATATTGGCATTACATCATAGATTGTTAAGGTAGTAAAAAACAACTATGGTGTCTAGGGGGTTGACAGAGAGATAGGCGACTTCCTCTGTCACCCATTGGCATCTCCACAGTGCAATTGGGGTGGAGGGTTAATGGTAACTGCTAGGCGCCACTGTTGATAGGGCCTAAGGGGCTGCTAGCACAGTCATAATACAAAGCAATACTATAATGAATTGCTATGTATTATAAAATCCATTAGCAATTACACACATAAAAAAATAAAAAAAACACACACAAAACACCCCAAAAAACACCTTTGTAAAGAAAAAAAAGTACACATATTTGCAATTGTCACATCCGTAATGATCCAATCTCAAAATTTACCATTTTAATTTGTACAGTAAACCCCCCAAACAAATTTAAAAAAAAAAAATCACTGCCAGCATTGTGTTTTTTTGGGGTTCATCCTGCCTACTTAAAAACATAATAAAAAGTGATTTAAAAAATGTATACAAAAGTGATACAAGTAAAAATAAATCCACTTATCCCCCCAAAAAATCAACCCTGACATGACTCCACTGACAGAAAAATAAAAAAAGGTATGGTTGTTAGAATATCGTGACATAAACATGATTTTGTTATTTAAAGTGTTTTTTAGAGTACTTATTTTAGTAAACATTGTAGCATACCATTTAGTTTTATATTTTTTTATATTTTTCATCTAAAACGTATATAGGTCTTATAGCCTGAAAAATTTGGTACTTATAATACATTGGTTTTCTTCTGTTTATTCCAAATCAACATGAACTGTACAGACTTGGACAATGCTTAAAAAAAAATGAATACTTCAAATGTTTTGATGCTGACAACAAGCACAATCCATTTGATACTTAGGAGGTTCAGTAGCATACAGTGTCCCTATGTCCTCCATACGTTGCTATTGCTGTGGTCATCTTTCCTAGAATTGTAGTTAAGGCAGCGAGAGAATTCAGTACTTGTCTTCATAGTAAGTTTGTTAAGCTAAGCCTATAAATTCTATTGATAGCATTAATTTACACAGCATATGAATAAGACCATATAGGCTTGGTCTGAAACATGTTACTGATTCACGTTTTTTGTTTTTTTGAATTATTGTTTTTAATCTAATACCATAAAGTTTTACCATGCTACTATGTAGATAAATGTTAGATTCCCTTGCTACCTTTACACAGTCGGTTACCCGAATCCAAATAAAGTTTTTCCTCTATACCGTTCTGGATGTGCAAGGGTGGCTAGATAGAGAGTAGCTGACAGACAGCTGTAGACTATATATTTTTCCCTAGAAGCAATGCTTCTAATGCCTCTCTACTAAGACATCCAAAAGAACATTGCACAAGTCTATAAGAAAAAAAAAAAAAGGGGGCGTGGCCTGACCAAGGATGTGAGCAGACCTTTCCTTTCTGCAGCCCAAATAAACCCTTTACAACCATCCTGCTAACTGAAAAGCAACCCTCTGAGGACATGAACATCAGACTTGCTATCCTGTGAAAACCTGGGGTCTGTATCTTCAATGGCACTGGAGCTGAAGCAAAATAACACCTCTGGGAACCTCTCACATCTACTAAGGTAGGCTTGTAACAGCTACCCTTGCAAGGGCTGCTGCTGGCCTCACTGAAAACTGCCTACAAAGCTGCTGCAGCACATGTCCTGCTTTATATGAAAGTTTATCTGCCACCTCTTGGAAAGCACTGGTGCTCAGGAGACATTTTAGTGAGCTATTCAATCAGCAATGCTGTGCTCAGTGTAAGTGTAACCCTGCAGTGCCCAGCATTCCTCCATTACCAGAACTTTCCTGCTAAGTCATGCTGCAATATCACCTCTGACAGCCTCACAATCTCAGTCTGAGACTATTATAACCTTTCTCTGCACCCTCCATACAGCTCCTGATATAAGAACTTGCTGTTTCAGTGCACTGGACCCTGCTACTTCTTGGAAAGCACTGGTGATCAGGAATCATTTTAGTGAGCTATTCAGTCAGCAATGCTGCGCTCAGTGTCAGTTTAAACCTGAAGTGTCCAGCATCCCTCCACTGTCAGGACTTTTCTGTTAATTCCTGCTGCAGTATTATATCTGAAAGTCTCACCATCTAAGCCTGACTCTATTACATACATGCCAACTCTCCTGTTTTTGGTGGGGGGGTCCCGCTATTTGGGGTCCCCCCCCGCCCTCCCGGGGGAGTTGGCATTTTTCCCGCCCCTTTAAATGGCCGCGGCGCCGGAGTAGCGCTATTGCGCTACTCCGGCGGCGCCGGTCCATTCCCATAGGCGGGTGAAGCGGGTGCAGGGTCCACTCACCCGCCCGCGGTCTCACTGTGCGGGGAAGAGGCAGGAGGGATCGCTCCCTCCTCCCCCTGTATGTATAGCGCCTGTGCGCGCCGTGCATACGGGTCAGGGGCGGGGGGGAAGTGACGCCGGCTGCTTCTTTCCCCCCTGCTCCAAAGGAATCGGGCGGGAGCCGGGCCCGGGAGCTGCAGGCGCCGGGTCGGGTAAGGGGAATTTATTATTTTATTTTTATTAATTACATGGGGGGGCTCTACCTGGCTAAAATGAGGGGGGGGGGGTTCTACCGGGCGGGCTACAATGGGGGGAAACAACCTGGCTGGCGACAATGGGGGCAAACCTCGGGTACAATGGGGGAAACTACCTGGCTGGCTACAAGGGGGGAAAATACCTGGGGGGGCTACAAGGGGGGAAAACTACCTGGCTGGCTACAAGGGGGACAATACCTGGTGGCTACAAGGGGGGCAACTCCGGGCGGGCCAAAAGGGGCACTACTACTGGCTACTAAAGGGGACACTCCCTGGCTGGCTACTAAAGGGGGAACACCGGCTGGTACTAAAGGGGGCATACCTACCGCTTGGCTCAAAAGGGGGCACTACCTACCTGACTACTAAAGGGGGCCCCTACCTACCTGACACTAAAAGGGAAATACCTGACACAAAAAGGGGCAACACCTACTACAAAAGGGGCAACTCCCTGACAAAAAGGGGGGCCTACCGGGCTAAAAGGGGGGGCAACCCCTGGCTAAAAAGGGGGGGCATCTACCTACTACAGAGGGGCATCTACCTACAAAGGGGGGGGCTATCCCTTGCTAAAAGGGGGCCTACCTGCCGAAAGGGGAACTACCTTTATGGGGGGCTCTACCTGGCTATAAGGGATCTACCTGGCTTTTTTTCCCAAAGCCAATATGTAGTTAGAGGGAGTGGGTTTTGGCTTTTTGAAAGGGGGTGGCACACAAAAAGTGGCGTGCCATGCAAATTTTTTTGCCGCAACCCCCCTCTTTAGTTCCTGCTTTTCCTTTTTCAAAAGTTCCCAACTATGCTCTATTAAAAGGCTTTCCTGCATCCTTCTTCACCTCCTGAAAATAAGCTTTTTTTACTTCAGTGCATGGACCCTAAAACCCTCACAGGCTCCTACACTTCTTGGGAACTCTACCGTAGAGACTGTTTTACAATCACCGGCCAAAGTATCCTTTATTCGCCCCTTTATTTAGAAGCAGCTCCATCTTCACTCCCTGATAAAAAAAGGAAACGGAGGAAAAAGAAAACAACATCAAAAAACCCCCCCTTTACTTACGCTTTATATTTTAATACCCAACTTTTTCCCCCTGTCGCAGTTTTTCCAAATCCCGCCCCCAGAAAGGGTAGGCACAAAAAGAAAAATCAAGACTAAGCAACTAAGTTCCGAATTCTTTTCTTCATCTCACAGACTCACTCTTCGCCCAAAGGGGGGCTACTTTTTCCCTCCCCCACCTCCCCCCACTCCTTTTTCAAGAGCAAAATCAGGGGATTTAGATCAGCAGGATCCCTGGACTCCCAACCTTTCCCTTGCATCGCTTCAACAACTCTTCCCCCACTTTCCACATTTCTATACAATCGCCCAAAAGAAAAATGAGGGAGAATTGAGACAAATATTCATCTTTTGCATCACGAACGAGCACGTTAGACAAGGGTCAGATTTGTGCCCTTTCTAATGCCTTAATCGACGCCAATAGTAACTGGAAAAAAGGTCAGCGTCTTTCACCCCAAACTTAACCTAGAAGATAGGTCTCGCCGCAACAATGTTAAGTCCGTGACCCCGGAGCTGTTACTCCGCGCATTTAAATCCCCTCTAACAGCCCTTTTATGGCTCAGTCTGCCGGGTGCAAATCAACGGGAGCTGACAAAAACCCGATACAAGGACCCCAAAAAAACCAAAAATTCTACCACCATAAATTTACCAAAAAACTTCCAGACAATTTCCCATTTTCCGACCTTTCAGCAGCTACCATCTTAAAAGAGGGAGTTCCGCCTTACACCAAAGTTTTAACGGAAAAGATTTTCACTACAGAGGGGTTTTCCAGTCAAGCTTTCATTGTTAGAGAGGTACCAATTCATTTGTAGCTCTCCGAGGAGGCCTGCTCTATTTAAAAAGCGGGAAAGTTGACTCTCCTGAAGAATCCGCCCCGAAAGAAGCATCTTATCCAGAATGATCCCCCCCCTTGGGTCAGCAAAGCCTCTCCAGTAGCCCAAAGCCTTTTGGACTGATTGCCCTTCAGTACCCTTTTGGTTGTAACCCCCATAGGAGTCCTGAGGGAATCTCATGCTTCACTCATTTGTTTTTTAAATTTTTTTTCTGAATCTGTTCCTTCCTTTTTAGTTCAAGGCGGGACTTTGCCCACAATATTTTTTCCCTTTTTTTAGGAATAATTTTTTTTCTTGCAATACTCTTATCGCGTTTTTTTTGTTTTTTGGTTCTTTTTCCCATAATGGGGCTCTTGTTCTAACTCTTACTTTTTTGTAACCCTCTTTTTTTCGGGTTTTTTAAGAACGACAATGTACGTAGCTCACTGCATGCTTCCCTATTTACATCATTCTTTTTAAACTTCTTAATAAAATGTTGGGGGTTAAATTCGCCCTTCAAACGTTTTTTTGCTTTGAGAGAGTATTTAAAATCACAAGCAGATATTATTTGTTTTGCAAGAAACACTCTCATTTTCTAAAGATCAACATAATTAAAACAAAAAAAATTTTCCCCCTCATTTCCAAGCTATTCTCCTAAAAAAAGACTGATAAGAAATTTAATAAAGAAAATTCTATTTAAATTCTCCTTTTAAAATCTATTATGACCCAAAAGGGTCCTATGTTTTTTGTCTGCAAATTAACCCCAAAACCCTTACACCACATAAATTTTATGCTCCCAATGAAAAACAAATTATTTTCATTAAGAAAGTTTTTTACAAAAAGAGCATTAGAAGAGTGGGTTGATCCCGAGGAGATTTTAATTCATTGTTTTGCAAAATTTGATAGGTCTGGCTTACGAACTAACCCGAAATGTCTTAATCAATTTTTTAGAGGAAACCTCATACATCTGAGTACTTACATACTTTTTTTTTCTGCCCCTAAAAATGTACACTCTAGAATCGACCCCTTTTTACTAGTAAAAAGTTTTTTAAATCACTCTTACATCGATATTGGATATATCACGGGGGTCCGCCTCCCCCTTTTAAAATTTTGCCTGGGAATGCAGAATTTGATCCGCAAATACTTATTTGGGGCGCCTCAAAAATTTTTCTTCTTAAAAAACAGGAGTCACTCGTAATTGCATTGAGATTAAACATTTTTTTAACTAACATCTTTTCGTTCCTCTAGTACTCCCTGTGGGTGCCCATAAAGCCTTTTTTAGAGGTATATTTACCAAGTAGCATAGAGAAAAAAGGGAAAAGCCAAAAACCCGTGTGTTTTTTTGTCTGATATGAGAACAAGACAAAGCATTTAAATTTATCCATCCCCCCCAAAACAAAAAACTCCCATAGATTTTGAGGGAAAAAATTAAGAACAAATTTTTTTACAAAATATTTCAAAACCCGGCCCAAAATGAAATGGCAATTCATCTACAAGGAACAGGCCAAAAATGTTTGGGGAAGCGATGAAAAAAAATTCAGCCAAAAAAAATCACTCACCCCTCTTCATCCAATGGTGTAAAATTAAATCCCATAGAATTTCAAATTACTTCGCTGACTACACTCTAAACTAAAAACTACCCAAAAGACGAACATCCCCCCACCCTCTGAAGGCAATTAATATTTCTTAAATTTTTGTTAACCCCCCATACGTCTAGTGCCCAGCAGTAAATTGAAAAGTCCCCTTTTCATAGCCAATCCCAAAAACAAACGCTATAGTAAAAAAAACAAACCCCCTATGGCCTTTCTAATGGTACTACCAAATCTTTTCAGACCTTCTTTCTCCACATTTAACATCACTTTGTAAGAGAAAAGTTTAAGAAAACAACCATTTAAAAGAACTCTTGCGGCAATTAAACTACAATTCCAAACCTGGGAAAACTCCAGATCAAACCATCTAACTATAGACCCAATTTCCCTTTTAAAATTCCCGTTTAAAATTAAGCCAAAAACTTTTTTCCACCCACCTTAATTCATTGACATTCCTGTCCATAAAGATCAAGTGGGTAAATTCCCGGGAGGCAGGCTAGAGACCTACCAGGCGCCTAGTAGATCTTGTACAATTGCTAGCTCTTCTGCTCGAGTGGGTTTTTTTTCCTCGATGAGAAAAAAGCCTTGATAGGGTTAACTGGTTACATTCGCTCTTCTTTATAAATTTTGGGGTTTTTAGGTTTTTTCTTGGACTATAATGTCCCCCTTTTCCACCCTTCAGCACAAGTCCCCCCACTTCCGGTTTCTTTTTTCCCCCCTTGATATTTTAAATAGGGACGCGTCAGGGTTGCCCCCCTTTCCCCCCTGATTTTTTGTTTTGCCTGGAGCCCCCAGTGAACATATTAGACCAAACCCCCTTATTCAGCCCAGAAATTAATAATGTTCACCATAAAATAACCTTTTATGCTGATGATTTAGTTTTTCCACCCGACCCTTCCACTTCCCTTTTAAAAAATTCTTCAATTTGTCATGGCTGCCCGAATTTAAAGTTTTGAAGTGTCTTTGCTTCCCAATTTTTTTATGTTTGAGGCTATCCCCTATTTTACTTCCTTCCCCCATGATACAAAATTTTCATCTTTACTTGCAAATTCATTTTGGAAGGGTGCAGGCCCAAAAAGAAAAACATGCTATACTTTTGCATAAAAAAGGGGCCTAGCTGTTCCTAATTTTTGCCTACAACCAGCAATTTTTCTGGAGCAGGGCCTTTCATCTTTGAACCAAACTGAAGTAATCTTTTGGGGGCATATTGAAACCCCTCTTT
The DNA here is from genome assembly GCA_025379985.1 of Phyllomedusa bahiana. Lineage (NCBI taxonomy): Eukaryota > Metazoa > Chordata > Amphibia > Anura > Hylidae > Phyllomedusa > Phyllomedusa bahiana. The sequence goes on along the minus strand of JAODAL010060005.1, from coordinate 7,894 downwards.
CACCCCAAACCCCTAAACCTACACTATTGCTTCATTATGGTGCCCCCCTCCAACTGCTTTTTTAAAATCTCTAACTGTCTCTTAAGCATTTTCTATATGTAGTTCCAAATAATTGGGTTTTTTATACAAAGAAAATCTCTCTCCATTTCCTTACTTGTTGGGAAATCCACCTTTCTTTCTCTTTGGGGTAAATAATATAAAAATCAATTGAGCAATTATATGATACCGGACTAAAAAAACCCTTGAAAACCTGACAAAAACTTACATCCCCTACCCCATGTTTTTTCATATCTAAACTTAGGCATGTGATACAATCTATTCGTTTGGCCCCCCTCGAATACTCTCCTCAATTTCCACTACTTCATATTTAAAAAGAAAGGTTATGGGAAAGGTTTCTCCTTTCTTTATAACATAAATTTTTTGGATAAGATTCAAGGGAAATTTTCTACCAGACCAAAGGGAGAGAGAACTAAAAACCTTTTCCATAGAGCAATGGAACCGGGCCAATCTATCCCCCCAAAGGTTTTCCAATGTGCCAATACACGAAACACACAAGATTCAACTTGGGTACTTACCACTCCAACTACCCATATGTTTTCCAGGCTTTCCAATTTTTGTTGGGAAAAAATGGGGGAAAGGAACCCGCTTCAGTCTGGTGGGGTTCCCCAAAAATTAAAAATTTTGGAAGCGCTTGGCCCCTTTTTACAGGGAAATAATTGGGGTCACCACAGCTTTCCCAGAAATTGCCCCTAAAATAAATTTTACGAGAACCGCCGTTCACGTACAGTTTCTTTTTACATATTCATTGCCCCGACCGCTAAAGCATATACGGGAAGGACCTAAGGCCCCCCCTTTTTACGGGGGTTATCCGCCGATAAATTTTACTGTGCCGTGAACTAAGGTGTTGATCCCCCTTTTTACTCTCACAAAAAAAGCTCTCTATGGAACTTGTTTCCTCCAGTTTTTTCCCCTGAAGGTTTTAAACCGTTTATTTTTTAATGTTTCTTCACCCAAAATTTTTCATAAATAACCTGGGTTATTTTTAAAGTTTTCTATTTTCTGCTTCTCATGCCCCTTTTAAAAGGTTTTTGATTTTCACATGATGTTTATCGAATACCTACCACCCTTTTTTAAAACCCGTTGTAAATCTACTTTTTTGATTTTTTGTTTTCTCATATCTGTAATTCAATATAAATTAAACATGTTTAAAGAAAAAAGAAAAAGTCACATAAAAAAGTTGTGCCATTTCCAAAATCCTGAAAAGAAATTTTATTTTTCTTTACTGACATCAAAAACAAAAAAGTATAAAAAAATTAAATCTAAAAGCAAAAAGGAAATTAAACCCAAATATTTTGTACCACCTGTTCAATATAGTGACTAGGAAGACCAATGCTTAGCATAATAATACAGCATAAAAATTATTATTGTTATTGTTCATTTTAACGCAGGGATGATGGGTTACATACATAACATAGGTCCTAACAAAGTTTTACAATCTATATTACAAATAAATATAAAGCATCCATAATATATGAGACAATAGGGATTAACAAGACTAAAAAATAATACCACACAAATACGTAATAATAGGAAATTACCAACACAATAAGATATATTATATGGGAAGAGGAAATGAAAAAATCCCCAAAGTTTATCCCCCCTAAATTAAAATTTTTTAAGGAAAAAAAAAATTTAAACATGGGAAAGTAAAAAAAAAAAGTTACCCGGAAAATTTAAAAATTTAAAATTTGAAATACCCGGGGCTGCTTTAAAATTGTATAGCAACTACGTGAATCATTGAAAGAATAACTGCTTCCTTTTCTTTTTGGGTTTAAGAAATTTTTTAATTTAATGCAAAGTCTTTGGCTTAAAGGCCCTTTAAACCAAAATTTTAAAAACATAAACATATGTTTTATTTAAATTTACCAAAAATTTGTACATTTAATTTTTTTATGAATTTTTTTTAAATTTTTATACGGTGAAAATGCCACTGCTGTTATACCCTTGGGGGCCAAAGTATTGGCACACCCGCAAATTTGTCAGATAATACTCGTTTCTTTTCCCGGGAAAAAAGATTGCAATCAACCCAAAATTTTTTGGGATTATTTTTCTTAAATTTTAAATTTTTCTTTTTAATGGAAAACCACAAAAAAATTGTCATAAACCCCAAATTTGGATTTAATTCCACCCCAAAAAAAAAAGGGGGTGGGCAAAAGTATTTTTTCATGTTTGAAAAATTTATTTTGGTTTCCTTTTCTAATTTTTTACTTAACAGCACCCGTTTAAATTACCTTTTGGGACCAAAAGGGGTTGGCAATTTAATTTAAATAAAACTTCAAACCCGTTGACATGGAAAAAAAGTTTACTCAAATTTCGTCCTGTGTCCTTTTGGGGGTACCCCATTTAGCAAAGGGGAAAAAAAAAGAAAAAAAAACAACCCCAAAGGGAAAATTTGGAAATTGGAAAAACATTTACAAAAAAAGAACCCGGTTTTTATTACAAAAATTTTGCCCCGGGGGTTCCCAATTACTTTTGGCCAAACCAAAAGTAGGGGTTGCCTTGCCTCCCGTTAATTCCCTGCCCCTGGGAAATTTCAACAATCCTTTCAAATAAAAACCTATAGGGGGGGAAAAAAGGGTTTCCCTTTGCCCGGTGGGGTTTTAAAATTTTCCCTTAAAGTTTTAAAACCCAATGGGAAAAAAAAATTTTAAAAAAAAAAAACAAACAAAAAACCGAAAAAAAAAAATGTATTTTTGGGGTTTTAGCCCCCAGGACCCCAGCATTTTGGCCCAAAAAGCAATTAATTAAATTTTAAATAGGGGGTTAGGGAAAAAAAAAAAATAAAAAATTAAAAATTTAAAAATATAATTTAATTAAAAAGGGTTAGAACCCAAAAAATTAAAAAAATTTAAAAACCCTTTAAAATTAAAACTTTGGGTTTTTAAAACCAAAACCCAAAGGGGGGGTATTTTTTCCTTTTTTTAAATGGACTTTAAAAGGAAAGTTTTCTTTGAAAAATTTATTTGTTTTTTTTCTCACGGGGGTTTTTATTTCTTAAAAAAATTTATTAAAAGAAAATTTTTTTTAAAATTTTTTATTTTCCAATTTTCACCTTCTCAATTTTTTTTTAATTTCCCTTTTTCCTTTTCCCCCGGTTTTTCCCAAATTCCAAAAACCTAATTTTATTCTTTCTCCTTTCCCCGTTCCTGGTTTAAAAAAAGAAATTTCAAAATAATCCCGGTCAAAATTAAAAACAAGGGAAAAAGGAGGAAAAAAAATAAAGGGGAAAAAAATTTTTTTTTAAGATCAAAAAAAAATAATCCCTTCGTTTTCAAAAATTTGGAGAATTAAAGGGTTTGCCCTTTTCTCCCTTTTTTTCTCACAAAATTTTTTTTTTAATTTTTTTCTTCTAATTTTTTTTTAATCCGAGCCAAAAGGCCCCCAGAAAAACTCTTCCCCAAGAAGTTTTAATTTTTGGGGTCAATTCCCTTTCAAAAAAAGGGCTCCAATGTTATGAAGCTGGTAAAGCCAAACTTTGTTAATTTTTTCCCTTTAAAACCCCGGGGCAAGAAGAATGCTGTTTTCCCCCTAACATAAATTTGATTTTTAACCCGAATTGGAAAATTTCCTAACCAAAATTTCCCCAAAAATTAAAAATTTGGCCCTTTTAAAAAGAAAAGAATATGGATCAGGGTCTTGTTTTAATAAGTAGAAACAAATTGGCAACAGATTCCCTTTAAAGAAACTTGTTCCCAGTAAAACTAGGAAGTTAACACATATAGTAATGAGCGATTGTGTTAACTATCGTTATCGGTCGATAGTCGATATTGTCAATTATCATGACGATAGTCGATAACAGATTATCGCCGATGACCATTAAAGTCTATGGGAGAGGAACATCACATTCATTCTTACACCCAAACAGGGGTGGAGAAGCTGGAATCAACATCCACAACAGTAAACTGGATACGTGCGACATCTTAGGCAAGACAATTAGGCAACAAGAGTCGCAGAAAAAAACTGACAGACTATTCACTATCCCTGTTCTGTACCACAGCATGACCCTTAAACCTGCATGACCCACAAATTAAAAAGTGCCAGAAGGCAGTATTATTTGAAACATCATTTTATATGAACTGGACATTGACTATACCTGTCCTGGAACGCAACATGACCCTTAATCCTGTCTGACACACAGATTAAAAAGTGCCGGAAGAAAGTAATCTATGAACCACCATTTTAGTTTAACTGGACATTGACTATGCCTGTCCTGGACCACAGCATGACCCTTAAACCTGTCTGACCCACAGATTAAAAAGTGCTGGAAAAAGGAGTCTATAAGAGTATTTCAACTTTATGGATTAATATGGCAGCCTTCGCACCACAGACTACAGTCATAATTTACTATCAAATATGTATAACACAATATGCGTACAATGGAACTCTTTGTGCCAAACTGAGACGCACGGACTACAATATGAGTATTTAAATATTATATGGATTAATATGGCAGCCTTCGCACCACTGACTATGTGCGTAATTTACTAGGAAATATGTATAACACAATATGCGTACAACTGAGCTCTTTGCGCCAAACAGACGCATGGACTTCAGTAAAACTATTTAAAAGTTATAGGAATAAGTTAAGCCGTTTTTTGGGAACACTGACACGCAGTGATTGCAATAGAACTGAAAACACAGGGATAATTTCAACTGCTATCAGAGGACTGCTGGCCAAAAAAGTGGTAGAAAACAATGCTTTTTCAATTGAAGATCACAACACACTGAGCTGCAAAATATCTTCTTTTCAAATGCCTCTCCTCCTGCGGCCCCCCCAACCTCCCTCCACCGCAGTGATTGCAATAGAACTGAAAACACAGGGACAATTTCAACTGCTATCAGAGGTCTGCTGTCCAGAAATGTGATAGAAAACAATTATTTTTCAATTGAAGATCACAGAACACACTGAGCTGCAAAATATCTTCCTTTCAAATGCTTCTCATCCTGATGCCCCTCCCCCCACAGTCTCCTCCCCCTGCGGCTGGACACACCAGTAGATATCCTTAAACTTTCTCTTAACTAAATAAGAAGTGAAATTCTCTAATCTAACTCTATTCTAAGCTGTAGGTGGATGGTTTCTTGTATTAGAAGAGACTATCAGAGCTGTTTAAATGCAGAGAGACACGTCCTGCTGGGAAGTGTGATAGACAGAGTATGAGCTTAAACAGGAAATGCAGCAGCATAGATAAAACGAGGTCACGTGATTTTTGCAGCCAATGAGATCCATACACTGCAAAGTGGTGACGTTGTACATCCTCCTCACCCCCCTCTATCCTCGGAGCTGATTGGCTGGCCGCCAAAATGCCAGGAAAAGCTGAAAATGGTGTGATAGTAATAGATTATCTATAAGCTTGTCACCTAAAATATCGCGTGATCGGCAATTTCCGATCAGCCTAAAAATTGTGCCCATTTCAACTTTTGTCAACAATATCGCTCAACCCTAAACACATAAAGTACATTAGGTTCTCCTTTTTAACATTCTAACATTTTTCTACAGTACATTTTCCATTAACTCAGCATCTTTTAAATCAGACATAAAAACATAATTTGAACATTTGGTTTTAAAGAGTTAAGGGCTGGTGGTTGGGTATTTACATTTTCTTTCTGTTACACAATACTTTTTATTACATTTTAGCCAAGAAACTTTAGCACAAAGTGTTAAAAATGTACTCTTTTGAGTAGAAAGTAGACATACATAGTCTGAAATGACTACATCAGGCTTATTGGGACTAAACCTTGGTGAAAAATCAAGGTTTTTTTTAGCACAGGCTTGAAAAAAACTAATTTATCCTATATATTCCATATCATAACATTTTTATTAGTCCAAGCATCCAACCAATGACTGCATGGTTTGTTCCAAATGAACAAGATGGGTACATTTGTTCCTAGGTTTATTTTTTATTTTGGGACATTTTGAAAGCTGTAGGTGACACCTAGGGCCACAAAAACTGTCTAGGTCTAAAACTCTCTTGGTTGCCCATGGCAGCCAATCAGAACGGCCCTCTCATTTTTCCAGAGCACTATATGAAATGAAAGGAGAGCTCTGATTGGTTGCTATGAGTAACAGAGAGTTTTAGACCTAGACAGTTTTCATACATGTGGCCCCTAGTGATAATCTAATGACCTGCTCTGTGTTAATAATCTTTTTTGTTTAACTGAATTTTATTATTTTTCCAAGCAGATCAGATTACATTTCAAATGAAAAGTATATAGTAGTAAGTCTTAATCAGTTAAAATCAACATGATCAAGAAACTTACCAAAGAAAAAGAATTACCCAGATAAATTAAAAATGTATCAAAGTAATAACAAAGCAAGAGATACTCATCAAGTAACATTGAAATAAGTAATTTCAATGCTACTTCAATGTTTCAATTTCAATGTTACCCATAACCCTAACTCCCTAACCCCTAACACCGAACCCCTAACCCTTATTTGTAGATAAGAATATTTGCTAGAGAGTGGAAGGCTGTGTGTAGAATGCAAGTCCGAGAATGGAATAAGCTTCCTTGTCCTGTAAGTGAACTGTGTAAAGCTGTTTCCTGGGGGTGCAGGTCTGTCTATTCTTCTCCGTCTGCACAACAGACCTCTTGGTGTGTAGCTGTACTAAGCAGGAGATCCTTAGAAGAGGAAGAACTTGGAAAAAAGTACATATATAAGGGCCCCTGAGGCTCCGATTGTGCCCCACTTTTCTGTTTAGCAGGCGCCAGGATTACAGCAGATTGCCCCTCATGTTGGCAGATGAGCTCAGTAGCTCTCAGGTCAAGCCATCACATCCATTGTCCGACAACACCCCGCACCCCCCGTGTTAATAATCTTAAAAACATTAATACAATCAGATTTTGGTACATTCCCATCTAAACAGTTGATTTGAAATGTTTTAACGTCTGCAAAGAGCTTGATATGTGTTTTTTTTAATAGGCATTAGGGAGAAATTGTAAATCCACCTGTAAGGGTATATTTGAATGTAGTAGATCTGTTGAAGAAATCTCTGTAACTAAAACCAGTTTCATACATTTCAGTAGGGTTGTATATAGACGTTGAATGGTTGATACAGAAACCTACAGAAAAAATAAAAGCCCTGCATATGGATCTGATTGTAATAAATGCATAGTAGAAGGTGGGTAGTTAGTTTCATAAAGGTCAGAGACTAAAGTCTCAACCCTGTAAGGATGATTGTACAACATCTAGTCTACTTCACTGGTTTTGGGCAGAGCTGAAAATATTTTAATGGAAACCTAGAAACACTTGTATTTTCTAATATCACTTAATCTTAAGCTGTACTATGGTAATTGTACATTATCTTACATGTTGCCATGGCTTCAAAGAGTAACAAGACACTAATGACAACCTCTCTCCTGTGATTATTATAAAATATAAATGAATGTTCTGAAATTGGTGCTTATACCTTGAAGCAAAGAGCAAACAGAATACATTTGTACTATTTTTTTTTCTTAGATAAGTATGGATATTCAATGTTCTGTCTGCTTTTTTGAACTTCTAAAGCACTATTCTTGATGTCACTATTCTGCTTTCGACATGTTCAGAACAATGGAAAGATATCCTTGTTTGATATCCAAACATGTGCTGGATGAAAAAAAAGCCAGGTACTGCATTTTGCTTTTGAAGGAATATATTTCTTAAAAAGGATTTCTGTTTTATTGGCACCTTTCATGGTTTCTTCATGAACAAGTAAATGGAGCCTTTGCAGATAAAATAGTTTAATGCTGATAATTGCTGTGGATATATTTAATAATGTCCTGCAATTAGAGATGTGCGAATTTCCCGAAATTTGTTTCGTTCACTTCGCCGAATTTCTCGGCAAAAAATAACTTT
>JAODAL010060004.1:0-21135 GCA_025379985.1 Phyllomedusa bahiana | reverse complement strand
CCCAAATTTAAACCGGCCGCGGCCTTTAAATTTTGGAGAAACCCGGGGGCCCCGCGGCCCCTAGGGAGTGGGGGAGGTGAAACCGGGCCCGGCACGGAAAGGCGAGGGAAATTTAGGAACCGGGGTCGGGTGGTACCTAATTTTCCGGGGGGAGTGGGGCCCCCGCCGGGCCCCGGGACCCGGGGCCACCCCGCCCCCCGGAAACCGGAGAGAGGGTCGGGGAACGGACGCGCCGGGCTGCGGCGCTTTCCGTGACAATCAGTCTTTTTTGGCAGGGGTATTTAAGTTATATGAAATTTTTTTTTTTTACTGTTTTTTTTTCATATTTGTAAATTGGCAAAAGAGGGTAATTTGAACTTATTGAGCGACATCTCCCAACACGCCAACGCCAGTTTTTTGGTCTATTTTGCGGCAAAATCACTTTTTGGAAAATTTTTCCCCCCCGGGGGGTTTTTTTTTTAAAAAAAACCCCCCCCTTTTTTTTTTTTCAGGGGGGGGGAAAAGGGGGAAGGGTTTTTTTTGGGGAAAAAATTTTTCCCCCCAAAAAAAAAAATCCAAAAAAAAAAAAATTTTTTTTTTTTGGGGAAAAAAATTTTAAAAAAAACTTAAAAAATTTTTTTCCGCCAAAATTTTTTTTTTAAAAAAAATTTCCCCCCCTTTTTTTTTTTTTTTAATTGATTGGGGGGAAAAAACCCCCCCCCCCTAAAAAATTTTTTTTTTCCCCCCCCTTTTTTTTTTCCTTTTTTAAAAAGGGTTTTAAACCCCTTTTCCCCCCCTTCCCCCTTTTTTTTGGTTTTTTTTGCACCCGGGGCCCCCCAAAAGGGGCCCCCGGGCCCCTTTTTAAAAAAATGGGCCCCCCAAAATTTTTAAAAAATAAAAGGAAAAAATCCAAAAAATTTTTTGGGCCCCCCCCATCCAATTTGGGCCCCAAAAAAACTTTTTTAAAAAAAAACCCCCCCCCTTTTTTTTTTTTTGGTTGGAAATTTTCCCCAAAATTTTTTTTTGGGGGGGGGAATTTTTTTTGGGGTTTCCCCCGGGGGGTTTTTTTTTTTTTGAAACCCCCGGGGGGGGTTTTTTTTAAAAGGGGTTTTTTTTTTTTTTTCCCTTTCCCCTTTTTTTGGTTGGCCCCCCCCGGGGGGGGAAAAAGGGGGTTTTTTTTTGGGCCCCCCCAAAAAAATTTTTTTTTAAATTTAAGGGGCCTTTTTTTAAAAAACCCCCCCCCAAAAAAAAAAACCCTTTTGGGGAAAATTTTTTTTTTTTTTGGGGGGGGAAAAACCGGGATTTTTTCCCCCCCCAAAAAAACCCGGGGCCCCCCCGGGGGAAAAAAAAATGTTTAAAAAAAGGGGGGGCCCTTTGGGGGGGGGGTTTTTTAAAAATTTTTTTTTTTAAGGGGGAAACCCCCCTTTTCATTTTAAAACTTCCCTGGAAAAGGGGGTTTTTTAAGGGGGCGGGGGGGCCCCGGGTTTTTAAAAAAAAGGTTTTTTAATTTTCCCCGGGGTTTCCCTTTTCCCCCCCAAAAAAAAACCCCCCCCTTTTGGGGCTTTCCCCAAAAAAAAAAAAAAACCCCCCAAACCAAACCGTTGAAAAAAAAGGGGTTCCACTTTTGGGTTTTTGCCCCCAAGGGGAAAATCCGGGGAGAAATTAGACTCATAAACCCCAGGAAAAGTTTTTCAATTTTACTGTCCAATTTCGATGAGCTTGGCAATTTGTAGCCTCATTTTCCTGTTCTACTGAAAGAGGGGCACCCTTGTGGTCTTCTCTGCTGTAGCCATTGCTCTTCAAATTTTCACCGTACGTCTTTTTTCTGAAACCTTGGTTGTAATGGGTGGCATTTGAGTCACTGTTGCCTTTTCTATCATCTCGAACAGTCTGCCTTTTCCCCTTGACTCTGGAAATCAACAAGGCTTTTCTTCGCCACAGGCTGCCGCTCACTGATGTTTTTCTTTTCGACATTTTTTGTAACCCCTAGGATGGTTGTGTGTGAAAATCCCGGGAGATTCAGCAGTTTCTGAAATACTCAGACCAGCCTTCTGGCACCAACAACCATGCCACGTTCAAAGGCATAAACACCTTTCTTCCCCATACGATGTCGGTTTAAAAATTGCAGAGATTGTCTGACCATGTCTACATGCCTAAATGCATATTGCCCCCATGTGTTTGGGCCCGTTTAGAAATTAAAGTGTTAACAAGCATTTACAGGTACAATAAAGGGCCGGTGGTGTAGAATTTAAAATTATTTTCTCTACTGTAACATGCAAACATCAGACTACGGTGATCAGTTTCAGAATCTTACGATGTCACTTAGAAGAATGAGTGACGCTTTTGAAGTTCAATGAGTCTCAAACAGTCCCGCTTTACATGGTGTCTTATTACATACTTCAGCCCATTAGTTAATCTAAATGCTCCTAGGGGACGGGGGGAAGCACAACCTCAACTAAATAATCCTGGGTCTTTCAATAAAAAAATAAACAGCTATTTTGCTTGTGTCACCATCAGAGCCGCTAATTCTCTCATATTCATTTAATGTATTTACTTTCTAATTTTCACCCATATTTGCAGATCAGTTCGCAATTTTCTCCTTCCTAAGAACTAGTCTTTTGTGTGTTTTTTTTTATATGTGCGTATATGAGGCTGCTTACGTCTCGGAGAAAACATGGGCCGTTTAGCTTTGAGGCATGTTTCTTACTTTGCTGAAAGGTAGAAAACAGACCACAAGGTAATGAATCGTTATATTCAGGGTGTCTGTACTTAATACACCCCTCCATCAAGATGCTGTGGGGGTGTAAGGTGCCGGAGGCAGGAGCACTTTACATGCAGGTGTGCAGTGTATGGTATAGAGGGCCCACCGGTGGAGCGCTGGCAGTCGTACAATCGGGGGCGAAGGGCCACAGAGACATAGTAGTTTGGGGATCTTGACAGGCTTTATTATGGTAGTACATTTCAGGACATCCAGGTTCCACACACTTCAGTTACATTGACTACAGATATTCCAGGGGTACACATCTCTTGTCTCACTTCTCTAAGCACAATTGCTTCAGTAGCATTTGAAACAAAGCCAAGCAGGAATTGCCTGGCCACACTTCTCTGGCGATCTCTCAGGCCCAGCAGTAATGACGTTTTCCTGCTTCAGTGAACTAGGCTCAGGTGATATGACCACTTCTTCCACATCATTGTGCTGCCAGCCTAACCAGTAGGAAGGGAGCAATGGCTGCCTCCTTGTTGGTTTTTCGCACTCCACCCACCTTCACAAGTTTTTAAATCTAATGCAGTGTACCTGGTAGCTGGTGCCTTCACTCTCTGAAGTATGGAGGTCTGAACAGGTCCTAGAGAGAGAAAACTATAGTGTAGGAACCCATCTGCATTTGAAGTCCCGTTGAAGTTTCGGAGGTGGGCTTAAGCAGTTTTGATCAAAAATGTGAACTAAGAACCGCTACATTTTCCATGTATCCTGAGTAGCAGAAATGCTTTTTCGAAAATTCCTATGTGCCTTTTGATAGTTCTTTAGTTAATAGTGTGCCGCTGATATTGGAATGTATATGTATATTGTTGCCACACCTATGCTAATTTTTTCCCAAAAATGTTTTGGATGTGCAAAGCCAAATAATGTTTTCTAACCAGTAGGAAGGTCACACTGTGCAGAACATGTCTACACATTGCGTGCCAGGCTACCTCCTCCTCCTTGCTGCCACTATCAGGTGAACCAGCAGGTAGGTACAGTTACTCTGATAACTTGCTAATGATGCTGGAGGTAGCACATAGTCATGACACAAGTCCAATATGCTCACAGCAGCCTCACTGCTTAGGGTTAAGGGCTTGTCCCCACTGCACTGGTTTGCAGACGGTTTTTCAGATGGTTTGCGGTTTTGCAAACCGTCTGAAAAACCGGTCACAAACTTTTACATGGGGCCTCTATGGAAAACCCGTGCAGCAGTCCCCACTGCACGGGTTTTCCGCACGGCGTTTTTTCAAACCGCCGCCCGTCCGAAAAACATTGTTGATGTACATTCTTCCGTCCGGTTTTTGGACGGTTTATGAACATCTCAGTGTGAAGGGGGAGGGTTAATTATGGAGAAAAGCCATCTGCCCGTGGCCATGTGCACGGCACACAAACCGACTGGCATTTGTCCTGTGCCGTGGGGATGAGCCCTAAGACTACCAATGATTAGTGTTGATCGAACTGTTCTACAAAAGTTAAAGGGGTTATCTCACTACAAGGATTGCTTCTTATGTTACAGATCTTGCAAAAACAAGTCACTTTGCAATATTGTCCATTAACTGTGTCTGTTTGATCTCTCCTGATAGGAGGTCAGCACTGGTCACTATAGCTACAGACCTGGTATTCTCAGCAGTTTGACACTGCAGGCCAGTAAAGCCAGTAAACCCGCCCCTGAATTAAAAAATGAAACCGAGAAAACAAAACTGAGGTAAGATGAAACGATGTAGTGAGACAACCCCTTTAAGTTCTAGTAGAACTTCTCAAATTTTTAGAACTCGAAGCGAACTGAATATTTTACTACTTGTTCGAATAAATTTCTAGTTCTAGTTCAACACGACATTTTCAGTTTCGTTTTCAGTGCCTTTCTGCACTTTTGGCGGCCATCCAATCAGTACAAAGCACAGAGAAGTGTCAAAAATGTCATCGCTGAGGTGTAGAGCTCTCATTGGCTGCTAAAATCACATGACCATGTTATTTATATTTCACTGTATTGCGTTCTGAACGCCATTTTCAGCTCACTCTCTGTGCTGTATAAATTGTTAGTTAGATAACATTTTCCTCTCCATAGACATCAATAGTAAGGGAGTTTGGTATTGCTGGCTTCATCTTTCTCACACCCAGAAGCTGTTATTTGGTGACGTTTTCAAGCTCACATAACGGGACTCTCATATACATGGATATATATTATACAGAGTGCTTGGATTTGCTAAATCATACTCAGTGTCCAAAAGTTCAGTTTTTGCAGTTTGGGGGCTTCAGTAATTGTATAACACACTGTCTCCAAATCTCCTATGGCTTTTGGGCCCCCTCAGGATACAGGGCTCCGTAGCATTTGCTATTGCTGCACCTCCTATAGCTATGCCTCTGCTTGCAAGGAATTAAGTATTTTAGCCTATGAATTTTTTCTGTCACTCTTAGAGCAATATTTTCTTTACTAAGTTGTTCCACGTATCCAGTTTACTGTTATGGATGGTAATTCCAGCTTCTCCTCACCTGTATAGGTATAAAAATTAACCAGAACATCTTCTCCCATAGACTTTAATGGGATTCGAAGTTCGAATAAAACTTCGAACCGACCTCACAAAAGTTCAAAGTTCTAATCGAACAAGAACTTTTTATTGTTTGCTCAACACTACCAATGATTTCTTTAATGTTCAAAACAAATTTACATACACAGCAGTGTTTATCTGCACATTTGTAAAAACTGTGGTATGAAATCATCGATAGTATTAACCCTAAGGCTTATTTTGGGACGGATTTCAGTCCGTAATTCACGCCGGAGTGAGCGAATTACGGCTGAAATCCGTCTCAGTCATTACGGTAATCCCCAGTTCTCAAAGAGAACTATGGATTCCGTCTCCTCTCTCCGCTCACGAAATACGGCGAGCGGGGAGAAAGTGACATGCACATTATCCCGGCAGGATACCCGCCGTGGATAATCAAAGTCTATGGGGCCGGCCAGCTGCCGGACCCCCCGCCCCTGTACACACGCTGTAATTGCGGGCGAAATCCGTCCCTCAATTACGGCGTGAATCAGCCGTGTGAACATTGCCTAAACCTTATCCCATCAACTGTAATACGACGTATGTTGTTTATCGTATTTCTTGCATCCAATAAATAACAATCAATCTTATGTAGGATGCACTACTAGGAAACTAAAAGTAAGAATTCAAGAACATATTCGGGATGCAAGTAATCTACGTACCTCTAACCCCTCTAATGTATCTAGACATTTTTTTCATGAACATGCAGGTGATTTAAGTGGTTTTAGATTTTCGGGCATAGAAAGAGTTAACAGACCGGTTAGAGGTGGGGATTGGAGATGCACTCTGCTTAACAGAGAAGCTTTTTGGACTCTTTGTTTAGATACTTCCCATCTGAAAGGTCTGAATTTTAGATCTGATTTAGTGCTACATTACTAATGCCTCTTTTTTATTGTGAATTTTAGTTGTTCATTTTTGTATGTCTCTTTTCAATAAAGTTTTGGGGCATGTATTGCCATAGGGGTCATATTAAGAACCTTCCAGCTGGCCTCATACAAAATCATGATTAAGAATGTTTAGCGTTCGAAACGCGCCGGTTGTTTAGTTTCTCTTTATTCACATACCTTGTCCTCATATGAAAGCTTTTTTTCTGTATGGTATGCTTACCTTGATTTGTAATTATACAAAATAAATTTTGATATTTTACTACTACTATTTTCTACTGTGTACTACGGCTGCAAGGTCCAGTACAGCGGCGGTGAGCTGTTCACCATTTTCCTGATCACAATTTGGGCAGGGGTGCTAGAGCAGAAAGAGGTGATTGGTAACTTCGGAAACCTTCTACAAAACAGGCAGTAGATAAGGACTGCTCCAGGTCTGAAAGGAAGCAAAAGCAGAACAGCAATGTATTTGGTAATAATCTTTACCAACGCTAATAAATGTGGTGAGAATACCCCTTTAAGGGTTAAATATTCTAATATTGTTGGGCGAAAAATCAACAATTGCTTTACTAACATATCTTCTACACATTATTAATTGTGCCATCTAGTGTCCACTAGGCACAATTACAAGTTATCAAAATTTTCCAGGATATGCATTTCTATTTTACCTAATCTTTTTCTGTGTTTAACAAAGAAGGCACTGGTGCATCTCAAAAAATTAGAATATCATTGAAAATTAAAGGGGTTCTCCAGGACTATCTTTTTATTTGTTATAGGGCTGACAAATGTATTATATTAAACCTTAGGAAGGGAAGATCTCTCCTTAAGGAGAGCACCGAACGAACGGCTTGTAGAGTTTTTGTTTTGCCTTTTCGCCCTCTACTTAGCATCTGCATATCACAAGACATTATGGGAAAGGGGCTGAGAAGCCCACAGCGCCCTCTGTTGGTTGTAACAAATCCTCAATTTGCTTTTGACCCACCGAGTCAGAAAGGTCAAAAGCAAATTGAGGATTTGTTACAACCAACAGAGGGCGCTGTGGGCTTCTCAGCCCCTTTCCCATAATGCCTTGTGATATGCAGATGCTAAGTAGAGGGCGAAAAGGCAAAACAAAAACTCTACAAGCCGTTCGTTCGGTGCTCTCCTTAAGGAGAGATCTTCCCTTCCTGAGCTACCCGATGCCTCCCACACAGCCAGCCAGTATCTTCTCTACTCTGCACTAAAGAGGGACAAAAATCCCGAAACAGCGTTGTCTGTGGATGAGAGATACTGGCTTGGCTAAAAAATCCTTTTTGCTTTCTCAAGACGCGGTGGGTCAAAAGCAAATTGAGGATTTGTTACAACCAACAGAGGGCGCTGTGGGCTTCTCAGCCCCTTTCCCATAATGCCTTGTTATATTAAACCTTGTAATTCATAGTGTAATGAGTCTATACAATATATGGGTTTCTCTATTTGACTTAAATTGTTGATATCAATGATCTTTTCAGTGATATTCTCATTTTGTGAGATGCACTAGTATTATAGATTGATAATATATATAATTAGCTGGAGCTCCAGACCTTGACCCTGTTCAGAATAATCTGTTGCACAGTTTTACCTGCAGAAAGTTCATGTTCTACAGCCACAAAGTATATCACCTAATGATTAATGGAAATGCCAGCTCTCTCTATCTCTGAACATGAACTTTGTCATAATATAATTCACGCTATATTGCTATCTGTTTATGGACATTTAACCTTTTTTTCCATAATTTCTGCCTGGTTTACACCTTGTATGAGGATTGTATAAAAGTTCCCCGTCTAGAATGGAGGGTGCTGGACAAATATGCTGCCAAAACTACAATCCCCCTGCACTTTGGTAACGCTGCTTTAATGGAAATAAATATTATTACTGACCGCCCGCCCATTGACTTTAAGGGCAACATGTATGATTTTTGTTGCCCAGATGCCATTTTTTTGCGCACATTACTAGTGCACAATGCGCCTGAATCTATGAACCTGTTCTACTGCTGGTCATAGATTTATCACTTTCTAGCTACAAAGCAACACTTCTGGCTCAGGCATACCACTTAAAGTGGTCTACCTGTTCCAGCAGTAATGAGCCTGGATTTTCCGTTCAAAAGTCATAAATATGTAGCTTGGTACAATTGTAGTGGGACACACCCCCAATCTCAGGCGCATTTCAAAGTGCGGCGGGTGCTCTGTAATACGCCTGATATTGGAGTGTACCTGATTAAAAATATAGCAAACAGGGCTGTACCAGTTTTCGGGCTGAAAAGACTTCTGGCGCATCCCCGTTCATACATGTCACTCTAAGGGTAAGTTCACATGGCTTATTTTGGGGCGCATTTCGCCACGTATTGCGCTCTAATATGAGCGAAATGTGCCCCAATCATTACGGTAATCCACAGTTCTCATATAGAACTATGGATTACGCCTCCTCTCCCCGGGCGTACAATACGATCGTATTGTACATGCGAGGAGATAATTGACATGTCATTAATGCTGATCAGCGCGACTCTCGAAGACCCGGCGTAATTGCGGGGTGTACTGTACGCCCCACAATTAAGCCGTGTGAACATACCCTTAGGCTATGTTCACACGATGTACAGTATGCGCTGCAGTACATCGTGTGTTTCAGGAGCTCGCACTAATACGCGCATACTCCCGTGGCATGGGGGTGCCAGCAGCACGCTGGCCCCATTGACATTCATTACTCATGGTGCGTATTCGCCATGTCACTTATCTCCCCGCGCATACATTACGATCATATTGTATGAGCGTGGAGAGGAAGCGTGATCCATAGTTCTCTATGAGAACTATGGATTACCGTAATTTCGGTGCGCATCTCGCCCGTATTAGAGCGCAAATACATGGCGAAATGCGCGCTGAAGTTACGTCGTGTGAATATACCCTAAATGTCCGGGCGGTAGTCATTTATCTCTGCAGGGACATAGTTCTGGAACTAATTATGCAGCTGCACAAGTGGGGAGCTGGCTGTCAGCATTATCTGGCTCTTCACTGAGAAGACAGGAATGACTTATTATTGTCCCTGCCCTCCCAATCACCGTATATACAGTGCTCAATGAGCACTGTATGTAAACATTAGCAGGAAGCCCCCCAGCTTCCTCTTCCCCCCGCCGGTGGTCATGTGACTATCAGGGCTCAGTGACTGTCGATGCTGCTGGGTCAGATCAGCTCTGCAGTTAGCATTGGGGACTATATTTCCCTGTATTTCTCTGTAACTGAGGCTAATACATCAGCCCCATTTACAGGAGAAAGCTGAAACAAAAACAATATGTAAAAATGCCCCCAGAGGTCTTTATCTGACCTTAAGGAGGGCTCAATATGTAAAATTAAATAATAATAAAAAATACACAAGAAAAATAAAATATTGCTAAAAAAAACAGCTCAAACCACAACTTCTAGCCCTGCCCCAGAAGAGCCTAAAAATAAATTAATTTATATGAGGAAAAAAATAATTATGTAGAAAAAAGCAAAAAAATTAGTAAAATAACTAAGCACGGCAACGGGTCATAGAATACAAACCTGAAATTAGGAAAATAAAAAATGTGCCAGGTCAGGAAAGGGGCTACACGGCCTGGTCAGGAACTGTTTAATAATATATGTATTTGCAGTTGTGTGGTACATTTTAGGAGGAAACCTACAATTCCTGTTGCAAATAGCAATCTTCTGGTATTAGCAGATTACTATGAAAGCAACTACTGACTAATTCTTCATCAAGATGTCCATAAGAAAATACATTTTTTCCCCCAGAAATAGCGCCACCATAGTCATTGATTCATGTTTGGTATTGCAACTTATCCGAAGTCAAGCAAATGAGGCTGGGTTGTAATATCAGACACAAACCACTGACAAGAGTGATGTTTCTAGAAAAAAAAAAGAAGACACCTTTTTTTAAAGTTTTGGATGTCCCTTTTATATTTAGGTTGTTTGGTTGCTACAAGATTCAATTTGATTGTTTAACTAGCATCAATGAGATGAAAGCTAACCTGATTACTACACATTAGCGCTATACCAGTAATTACATTTCACTGCTCTGGGTGCAAAATTTCTTCTGATTTGTGGCCAATTGGTTTCTGTATAATAAAAACAAATTACAAAAGTATCTGTGAGCATTTGTTATTATGACGCATGTGAGTGATAAGAAACCAGTGCAAAGTCCAGCTTCATATCAGCGCATACCAGGCAAGTGAAATTTCCTCTGGAACAACTATAAAACCTTATTGTTTGGATGAAATAATTTTTTAAAAGTTATTATGTTATCCAAGCCAAATGCTACAATAACATTTTTTCTTACTTTATGTCAACTTTCACCTTCAATGTGATTAAAACTTTTTACAATGCCAAAACGCATAATAACACATGAAGGTATGTAATAAAATAAAGGATGAAAACATATCTCATCTTACTAAATGGGTTTTACGGGACTATCTTTTTATTTGTTCTAGAGCTCACAACTTAATTTATTGAACCTTGTAATTGATACTTATTAACCCCTTAAGGACCCAGCCTGTTTTGACCTTCCTGACACAGCCCTATTTTTGAAATTGACATGGGGGCAATTTATGTGAGAATAATTTTTGACACTTTCCTATCCATGTGATTCAGAGATTGTTTTCTCGTGACAATTGTGCTTTAAGTTAGTAAAAAATTTTTTTATCCATCAATCCTTGTTTGTTTGTGAAAAAATATCAAAATTTCAGGGAAAATTTGGAAAAAATTAGCGATTTTGAAAGTTGCCAAAATTTTTCTGCGTGCAAGACAGAAAATTTTATTCACCACAAATATAGTTTATAATAGCATCTACCATTGTCCTATAGGTTGGCATCTTTTTTTTAAATGTCTTTTTTTTTTTTACGACATTAGAGGGCTTAGAAATTTAGTATTAATATATCACATTTTCAATAAAATTTTCAATATACATTTTTTTCGGGAACACTCCAGTTCTGACGTGGCTTTGAGGGGCCTGATGTTAGATACCCCCATAAGTGATGCCATTGAGAAACTAGACCCCTTAACGTATTTACAACACTATTTAGGAAGTTTGAAAAACCTTCAGATATTTCACAGAAATTAAAGCAAAGTGGAGATGAAATTTCAAAAATTTCACTTTTTTTGCAGATTTTCAATATTTATCCATTATTCACGGGAAATTTCGGTAGTTGTGGACTAGGTAAATGCAAACTTAATTTATCAATTCCCCAGGTCTTCGTTTTTATAGTATCCCATATGTGGCCTAGTGCATTATTTGCCTCACCCATAAGCCAGAATAGAGGAGCCCCTATTACTCTGGGGTCTCATTTTAAATACGATATTATTTAGGCGCCATTTCAGGTTTTGGGGAACCCTAAGGTGCTAAAACTTAATAAACCCCCCAAATTTTAGACCGCATATTGGAAACTACACCCCTTAATGAATATATCCAGGGGTGCATTGAGTATATAGACCCACAGGTGATTCACAATTTTTTTTTTAGCATAAGGCTGTGAATTAAAAAAAAAAATTTTTTTCAATAATCTGAAATTTTTAGCTTAAAATGTTTCATATATACAAGGAATCCTGGAAAAAGAACCTAAACTTTTTTAAAAGCAATTTCTTCCAAGTTCGGCAATACCTACATGTGGGTTTTTAAAATTTGCTGTTTTGGGCGCTGGCAGGGCTTTATAAGGGAGGGAGCGCTTTTTGGGCCCTTTGGAACGCAGATTTTGGTGGGGCCATGTCGCATCTCCCAAAGCCCCCAAAGTAGCAGAACTGGGCGAAACCTTCCAGAAGTCGCCCATTTTGGATTCAACACCATCAGGGATCTCATCTAGGGGTGTATTGTGCATTTTGGTTTGTACAGGTGTTCCATAGTTTTTTTTTACCCATTGGGAAATGAAAATGGGGGGAAAAACGCAGTTCGGTCATTGTTTTTAGAGTTTCAATTTTACAGCATTCGCCCTGCAGTGTAAATGATGTGATAACTTTACTATGGGGGTCGGGTTACAATTACAATGATATAGATTTATTTAGTTTTTTCTGTTTTATTACTTTTACACCGTAGAAATACGACTATAAAAATTGCGTTTTTATGTTGTCCTATTCTGCAGCCATAACTTTTTTTATTTTGCTGTGTTTCAGAGCTGTGTATGGCTTGTTTTTTGCGGGATGAGTTGAAGTTTTTTTTTGGTACCATTATGGGGGGCTTTTGATGCTACTATCACTTTTTTTAAGGTTTTTCTGAGGTGTTTTGACAAAATACAGCAATTCTTGGTAGTGTTTTTTTATTTTATTTTTTTATTTGCGGTCACTGTACGGTATATATGACCCTGGTTTGCTTTTACTCCCGAGTCAATTACGATTACACCGATACCCAATTTGTATATTTTTTTTGTTTTACTGCTTTTATACAAAAAAAACACTTTTTTTTCAACCAGGAAAATACGTTTTTGCATCGCCATAGGCTTTAGAAACCATACTTTTAAATTTTTCTGTGCTTGGAGCTGTGTAGGGACTTGTTTTTTGCGAGATGAGTTGACGTTTTTATTATTATCATTTTTGGGGGGACAAGGCTTTTTGATCGCTTTTAAATCCCTTTTTTGGAGGCCAGGGTGAAGAAAATACTGCAATCCTAGTAGTGTTTTTTATTTTTATTTTTAACAGGGCTCACTGTGCAGTTTTTAGTGATATAGTTAGCTTTACTATTTGGGTCGCTACGATTTGGCGATACCCTATTTATATAGTTTTTTTATTTGGTGAAGCACTTTAAAAAAAAAAGAAAGTGTTTTTAGTGTTTTAAAACAATATTTATGCATCGCTATCTTCTGAGA
Source organism: Phyllomedusa bahiana (assembly GCA_025379985.1). NCBI lineage: Eukaryota > Metazoa > Chordata > Amphibia > Anura > Hylidae > Phyllomedusa > Phyllomedusa bahiana. Next base: position 8,163 of record JAODAL010060004.1, on the reverse strand, counting down.
GACTATACATTTTTTAATTTTCCGTATTCAGAGCTGTATTAGGAATTTTTTTTGCGGGATGAACTGACATTTTATTTGGTACAACTTTTGATTTTCTAGGAGTTTTTGATCGCTTTTTATTCCATTTTATGTGCTGCGGGATGAACAATAATCTTAATTCTGTGATTGTTTTTTTTTACGGCGTTCACCGTACGGGTTAATTAACATGACAGATTTATAGGACAGGTCGTTACGCACGCGGCAATACCAAATATGGGTACTTTATTTATTTTTGATCTTTTTTGGGGCGATTGGCATTTGTAAAGGGGAAAAGGGCGGTGTACGTATTTTTATTTTATTTTTCGTGTTTGTGTTTTACTTGTTGTTCACTTTTTTTTACTTTTTTTCACTTTTTCACATTTTTCTTTTACTTTTCCCCATAGGGGATTTGAATGAGAGATCTTTTTGATCTCTCATTCAATGGAATCAGTTGCAAAAGCTTGTTGCTATGACTGTTTTTTCTATGGGCAACTGTTTAGTCCGATGCCGGGACATGCCCACAGGGCAACGGCGGGCATGTGACGTCACAGACAACCGGAAGGCTTTTTCTGCCTTCCGTGCTGTCTCTCAGGGGCAGGAGCTGCACGGATCGGCCCGATCTGTGCGTGCTGCGCCGACAGAGACGCAGGAGGAGCGATTGGGTCGGGGCCGACGCTGCAGGATGTCAACTGTAATATACAGCTGACATCCCGCGGCGATCGCGCGAACTCTGCTTTAGAGTTCACGCGATCCTCAGGACGTATCCATACGTCCAGGTGCGTGAACCCCCAAACGTCTAAGGTCGTCAAGGGGTTAAAAATGATTTACATGTTCTGCTTTGCAAAACCAGACAGAGAGCCCTTACTCCCCTACTTCCTGCATATCATGTGACATCCATTGATCACATGGCCTCAATGGACGTTTTGTCATCAATCAGTGGGTGTGCTTTGAAGCCAGGCTCAGCTCTGAAACACTCCCCTGTAGTAGGTGTGACCTGAACAGAGATAGGCTGCCTCTAGTGACTCATCCATCACTATGTAAACAGAGCTGCTGACAGGAATGTGATCATTCAAGTTGTTTCCTGTCTTCCCAATCATTGTATATACAGCTTATAGGCTTTCATGTGAACGCCGGGGCTTGGTACCTGCATGAGCTGCTGGATCTTATCAGAACCAATTCAGCACTCCACTCGAGCAGCTGCACAATTAGTGTACAGCTGCGCTGTAGTCTACACAGTTTGGATTTTATGACAGTTGGATTTCAAATCCAAAACCATCCAAAAAAACTTGGAACATTCACATTCTACCCCCTTAAAATGTCCCCGTGGACCGTTCAAAATACAATAAAATACTATTCAGTGTCACGGCAGTCCCCACTCCCTGCTCTGCACCCATACCTCTCCTCCAGCCACTCTGGGTGACGCCAAGACCCACACGATGGGCTGTAGGGACACTCACGATTCCCTGCTTCTGCCTTCATACTCACCACTTCTCGCTGGTCTCTTGCGACGTGTGTGACCCTGCTCCCTAGGACGTGTGCATGCCAGCTCTGTAAAATTTAAAGGGCTAGCTCGCTGGGGATTTGTTATCTCCAGGCACTCACCCTATTTAGCTCTGCCTCTTCCTCTTGCCCTTGCTGTATCTATGTGCCCCTGTTGTCTTAGAGAAAGTGCTCTTTGTGTGTCTGCCTCTACCGTGTTCCTGACCTCCTGCCTCCGTTCCTTGACTATGCTTTGCCTGCGACCTGCCCTGACCTTCGTGCCTGTCATATGATTCTGTACCTCGCTACACCTTGCCTGCCACCGCAAGCAAGTCGGGTCAGGAATATCAACCTGGGGGTCGCTTGCTGCAGCAAGCCCAACCTTCCACTCTGGTGAAAACCAGGGGCCCCTTAGACTCTGTTCTCCAACACGGCCTACATCACCGCTTGCGGTGGTCCAGTGGAACCACTACCAATCATCTGTTACAGTCAGATTCTTTAATCAGAATTCAACCAGCATTTTATCACTGCCGTGTGGCCGTGCCCTTGGTGGTACATTTATAGTCAACCAATTCTCTGGAACATCCTATCACGTACCATCAGGCACAATCCTAATCCTCATAGTTTTAAAAGTGCCCTGAAAATAGATAATCTTAGGCAAGCCTACCAAGATCCCTAATTGCTAACCCCTACCTTCTATCACACACATTTGTCACTCCCTACACTAGGGCACTCACAGGCACTTATCTGTATATAGATGTACAGTCTGGGTGTCAGGGTCACCCAGTTTTTATGTAAACCACCCCCTATTTATGAAACAAGGCTGGACCATTGTAAAGTTAGCACTTTTCACCCTTCATCTCCCCCAGGCACCCTAATAGATTGTAAGCTCTTGTGAGCAGGGCCCTCAGACCTTGTGTCTCACCTGTTAGTAGCTTTCACTGTGTAATGTCTGTCTTTGTCTGTACTTATACCCTCTACATTGTAAAGTGCTGCGAAATATGTTGGCGCTATATAAATAAAGATTATTATTATTATTATTAATAACAGTATTAACAGGTAAGTTTACAACTAAGGGTCTCATGTATGAAAACTGTTTAGGGCTAATCAGAGCTCTCCTTTCATTTTTTCAGAGCACTATATTAAACGAAAGGGGAGCTCTGGTTGGCTGCTAGGGGCGACAAAGTCCTAGACCAAGACAATTTTCATACATGTCACCCTAATTTATTAATTAGGTATTACTTATTTAATGAACATGGCCCAGAATGACTTGTATTTAAGGGGTTTTATCGTTTCATCATTTGGCAGCCGTTTATACTGGTTGCTAAGGAGATCTTATGAAATGGAGGGGCGTGTTTCTCCCTCTGGGAAAGATGGGTGATTTTTTTTTTCTGTCTCTCAAACACAGTGATTTATCTGCAGATTATTACACCTCTGACCTCTACAGATCTGCAGAACAAAAATATACACTTTATCTGTTTGTGTTTACATGGGACTGCACAAGATCTCTCTCTCTGCTACAGGGCCACTGATTGCTGTCAGTGAACGAACGCAGCAAACCCCACACCGCACACGTCGACTGATTGCTGTCAGTGAACGAACGCAGCAGCAAACCCCGCACCGCACACAATAGACTGATTGCTGTCAGTGAACGAATGCAGCAGCAAACCCCGCACCGCACACGGCGACTGATTGCTGTCAGAGAACGAAGGCAGCAGCAAACCCCGCACCGCACACGGCGACTGATTGCTGTCAGAGAACGAACGCAGCAGCAAACCCCACACCGCACATGTCGACTGATTGCTGTCAGTAAACGAACGCAGCAAACACCGCACCGCACACAATGACTGATTACTGTCAGTGAAGGAACGCAGCAGCAAACCCCGCACCGCACACGTCGACTGATCGCTGTCAGTGAAGGAACGCAGCAGCAAACCCCGCACCGCACACGTCGACAGATTGCTGTCAGTGGGGAACAACCAAACCCAGCACCGCACACTTCGACTGATTGCTATCAGTAAAGGGAAAACCCCACCGCTTTTGCAAACCCCGCACTCCGCACACATCGAATGATTGCTGCCTTAGGTGAGAAGAACGCAGCAGCAAACCACCGACCGTACACATCGACTGATTGCTGTCAGTGAATAAACGCATTCTCTCTCTCTGTCTCATGCGTGTTCTCGAATACGACCGGGGGCAGGACCTGTGCGTAACCCGACCGGACCTCTCTCTCACTTCCAAGAATTACACAAACGGTCCATTCTCTTAAACTATAGCACTTTGCTTATGGTAACCAAGGGCCTACAAGCTTATATTTTTCATCCCCACCTGTTGAACTATGATCTTTGAAATGAGAAAACCCTTTTAATATCAATATCAAATCCCAAGAAGTGTCAGCTTGCTTTTTTTAAAGAAAAAATATTACGAGAGCAATAATCATGTTCATGGTTAACACATCATAGGAAGCCAAATATATATCATTATCAATGACAATGTCCTCCAACAATCTGAGTACACCTACAGAGCCTTGTACATACAAGGGTCAGCTCCTCATAGAAAACAGCAATTTGATTACCTAAAACTACCACATCCTGACACGTCTGGACTTCCATGGGGTTTGCTCAAGTTTTTGTGTATTTGGGCAACAAATATAAGGTTGGCGTAACTGGATACAGTACACTTAATCCATTAGGAACAGATTTCTGAATAATTCCCTGTCCAAAAGGTAATAGCTAATAGCCTGGGCTATTTTCCACACACATCAGACTTCTTTTTTTACATCTGAAGTTTGGACCTTGTTATATCTTACTGGCTGGGATTTTGTTCTATCGTGTTCGTCGGTGGTTTGCTTTTTCCGTTTTTACACATTCTCTTGGTTTAATTATTAAACTGTTTAATGATCCTTTTTGCATCTCTATATTCACATCACATAGTTATGATAGTATCTTTTTTTTGTCTTTTTGAGCTAAATTACACTTTATTCATTATCATTTTTTTCCCTTCCCTCAAGCACACTTTTCATTTTATTATTTTTTATTACTCTTTGCACATATTCACATTTAGCTGCATTTTATACCGTATATACTTGAATAATAGCCGAGTTTTTCAGCTCAAAAAATGTCCGGGTGCTGCCATGGCCCGAGTACCGGTGGCAATCTCTTCAGCTGTATGCGACTTCTCTGGGAGCGCATACAGCTGAAGACACTATTGCAGAGCTGAGAGTGAGTGCTTGTGGCCTTCCAGAGTAACTGGCACAGGCAGTGTGTGATGTCATCAAGCTGCCTGCGTGGCCTAATGACATCATGCTGCCTGTGCCGGGAAGAAGATGGATTGCATCGGAGCAGTGGGGGAGAGAGGCGAGTACTGGTTTTTTTTAATTTTTTTTAAAACTCTGCCTCTACCTGCCTATACTTGCCTAAGGGGGACAAATACCTGCTTATACCTGCCTATTGGGGACATATAACTTCCTATACCTGCCTATGGGAGACATTAAACTGCCTATATCTGCCTATGGGGAGACATTAAACTACCTATACCTGCATATGAGGGACATTAATCTGCCTATACCTGCTTATGGGGGATATTAAACTGCCTATACCTACCTATAGAAGACATATACCTGCCTATACCTGCCTATGGGGACATATACCTGCCTATACTTGCCTATAGGGGGCATATAACTTCCTATACCTGCCTATGGGGAGACATTAAACTACCTATACCTGCCTATACCTGCCTACGAGAGACATTAAACTGCCAATACCTACTTATGGGGGACATATACCTGCCGATGGGGGGCATTAAACTCCTATACCTGCCTATGAGGACATTAAAATGGCTATACCTGCCTATGTAATTTTATTGGTATCTATTTTTATTTTTGAAATTTACCAGTAGCAGCTGCATTATTCACCCTGGGCTTATACTCGAGTCAATAAGTTTTCCCAGTTTTTTGGGGGAAAAAATTAGGTGCCTGGGCCCCCCCCCCCCCCCCCCCCTGATATTGGGGTTTCGGTTTTTACTCGAGTACTTTTCGGTATGTATATTTCTTTAAAAAGACAGAACGTGTTGAAAAATTTTTTATTTATTCTATGGCAACCATGTATTTTAAGATTCATTATGAATTGTTTTAATAAAGGGGGTTAAATTAAATGTTTAAAATATAATATTATTTTGAAAAAAGTTTTTTGCCCATTCATTTTTAAACCAAAGGGGGGGGGAAAAAACCCCAAAGGGAAAAACCCTTGAACCTGAATCTTGGGATCCCCCTTTAAAACCAGGGGAAGCATCCGGGTTTGGGAATCATTTACCACCACCTCTGGGGTTACTTCAGATAGCCATTTTTTCAATCCAATAGCAACTTTTTACTTCAAACCCCCAAAAAATTTTAAAATTTCCCCCCAAAGAGGTGCTTATGATGCACAGTGTCAAACGTCTTTGCAAAGTCTAAAAATACTATATCTACAGCCGTCCCACTAAGCAGATTTTCTACCCCTTCTAGTCTTAAAAACAAATAAAGGAAACATTTTGATTAATGTAAAAAATTTGGGTTTAATTTTGAAAAATTGATGTCATAATTGCCCCGTGCATGGGACGATAGTGTGGTCTTGGGTGCCTGGGTTCCTAAAGGGAAATTTTTGGGAAAATAAAAAGGGAAGCATTTTGCATTTTAAAACGGATGTAAAAACCTGGTTGAGGGGATTTTGACATACAACCATTTGTAAAATTGGGTATTCTAGATATATGAGTATAAGAATTTCCATGATATTTCTATATTATATTTATAGCGTTTTAAAAACTATCCGGGTTCCCAAGGAAAATTTTTTAAGTTTTTTCCCAATGGGGGTTGGTAAAGAAATTTGGGAACTTTGTAAGGGGGTTTTAATGCTGCCCTTTTGAGAAAGGTTGTGATAAAGAGAAAGAAGCAAAGCTCGTTGATCATAAGGGGTTTTTAAATGTTTTGGAAAGGCAGGGGGAAATGCGGGCTAAAAGGGCCCAAATTTTAATTTACGGGCGGGAAAATTTTCAAAATTTTTAAATTAAAAAAATATGTATGAATCTTGGGGTAGGTTCACACGTGAAATTTGCAGGGCTTTAATTACCCCGCACTGAGGGCCGGGTTTTGGCCGGGGCGGGGGGGGGAGGGGGGGGCCGGCACCCCGCCCGCCCAAAACCCCTTGGGCAAAAAACCAGCGGCGCTTTTAAACGCGCCTGGAAATTTCCAGGGGTCAATTATCCCCCCCCCTCGGCTTTTTTCGCCGAGCAGGGAAAAGGGACTTAATCCATAGTTCTCTATGGAACTATGGTTTAAAGAAAATGACTTGGACGTATTCCCAGGGGCCCTAATTTGCGCACTCCGGCGCGTAATTTCGGGGGCTGAAAAAGTTTCCCGTTTTTAAAACCCGTGGGGAAATGGCCTTAGACTTCCTTTTTGTTTTCCTCAGTTACCGACCACCACTGTGTACTTTCAGTGTTGAATTGTTATCAAAGTCTGTCTGAGAATAAGGGACACGTGTATAGCAACAAGCAAAAGGGTAACAATGTTTTGAACTTTTCATTTCAGGCTTCATATCTCACCATCCACTACAGCTTTGAATGTGGGCTAACCCAATTTTTTTTTTAATTAAAAACAAACATCTTTCCCCATTTTTAAAACTTTAAAAGTGACTTGCAACTATTTAGCATATACTTAGTTCTGCCTCATGTAACTGCATTGCTATTGTTCTGCTCCTAAAAATCTGAAATTTTAATTTTTTTTATTATTTTTTAATTTTGTAAAATCCCTTTTAAATTTTTTAAACAAATGCCTGAAATTTCCCTTTTGGGGAATGTCTAATTTTATATTTTAAACAGGGCTAAACCCAAATCTGATCATAGGTCTTTTATACATTTACCCATGTGGGTGCATACATGTTACATGTTGGCTCATACTAGTTGACTCACCCAGGTATGAATACAGCTTTCGACCCACAAGTGTTCGATTAGGGTGAGGTCTGGGGATTGTGAGGGCCAAAAAGCCCGCAAACCCCCTAACATCATAGTTTACTTTGTTACATAGTTACATAGTTTGTAGGTTGAAAGAAGAAAAATTTTCCATGAGTTCAACCAAGGTGGGGAAAATTTTGGGTAGGGAGAAGACCCCAAGACTTAAAGCCCAGGCTTCCCCTGGTTAAAAGCCCCCAAACCCACAAGGGAAGAACCAAACCCCTCCAGTAAAAGAACCCCATAACGACCCCCGAAGGGCCCCCACCCGGCCAGGGTCCCAAAAATTTTACCTAGCAAAGTACGCATTTAAAAATTCTTTAGGGTTCCAAAGGGAGGTATCTAAGGGCCCTTTCCCTTTAAACTCTCTAAAAGTTTTCCCGCTGGGGACCAGCTCCCCAGGGCAGGCTATTCCACCGATTTACAGTTTCTTTTAACAGTTTAAGAAAAGCTCTTCCCCCCCCGGAGATTAAAAAACTTTTTTCCCTTTTCGAAGGGAATGTCCCTTGTCTTTTGAGGGGGGGTTCACCTTAAATAAATTTTTTTCCCCCTACTTTTTGTTTGGGGACCAAATTTTTTATATTTATATAAAATTTTAAAACGTCCCCCCAACCGTCTTTTCCCCAAGAAATAAATAATTCAAATTTTAAATAAAACCCGCCCATAAAAAGATGCTCCATTCCC
>JAODAL010060003.1:0-21135 GCA_025379985.1 Phyllomedusa bahiana | reverse complement strand
TCTTTCCCAACCCTCCCCCCCTTTCCCACCTATCCTTTCTTTCCTCTCTCTTTTTCCTCTCCTTCTCTTTTAACCAGTACCTTTCTCATCCCTCCTCATATAACTAGATGAAGTCTTCCAAGAGCCACATGTCTGTCTTGTATAGAAACCCTTATCCGCTCCTGAAATGCTCCTCAGCTTCCACTGTTACTTATTACCTGCTGTTTCCAGGCCGGCCGGTGGACTTATCATCATTGACAGCATGCCGGACATTCGGAAGAGAAAACCCATACCTCTAGTCAGCGACTTGGTGAGTGACCTCTGTAAGATGCCCTTCAGCTCTTTCCTTTTATAATTGAACTTGTCATTAACCTTGTTGTTACATGTTTATGCTCCCCTTCTCTCAGCAATGTAAGTATCTGTAACCACCAATATCAGTGATATACACATTTGTGGGGACACAATGGATTTGTCAATGAGGGGGTCACTAATTTTTTTTTTCTAAAATGTAAAATACTATCTATTTCTTCATGTGTCCTTCCCAGTGTTTCCATCAGTAAGGAGCATTTTTGTTGAAACCAATATTCCACCTCCCCCCAACCCCCAAATAAAAATTTGCACTGTTTTTCTTTTGATTTCGGCAGTCCAATTCAATTAACAATAACACTGACCTCTCTCACCTCCCGCTGATAACACTGACCTCTCTCACCTCCTGCTGATAACACTGACCTCTCTCACCTCCTGCTGATAACACTGACCTCTCTCTCCTCCTGCTGATAACACTGACCTCTCTCACCTCCTGCTGATAACACTGACCTCTCTCACCTCCCACTGATAACACTGACCTCTCTCCCCTCCCGCTGATAACACTGACCTCTCTCTTCTCCCGCTGATAACACTGACCTCTCACCTCCTGCTGATAACACTGACCTCTCTCTCCTCCCGCTGATAACACTGACCTCTCTCACCTCCTGCTGATAACACTGACCTCTCTCCCGCTGATAACACTGATGTCTCTCTCCTCCCGCTGATAACACTGAGCTCTCTCCCCTCCTGCTGATAACACTGACCTCTCTCTCCTCCCGCTGATAACACTGACCTCTCTCCCCTCCCACTGATAACACTGACCTCTCTCCCCTCCTGATAACACTGACTTTCCCCACTCCCGCTGATAATGACCTCTCTCACCTCCGCTGATAACACTGACCTCTCTCACCTCCTGCTGATAACACTGACCTCTCTCACCTCCCGCTGATAACACTGACCTCTCTCACCTCCCGCTGATAAGTGACCTCTCTCTCCTCCCGCTGATAACACTGACCTCTCTCCCCTCCTGCTGATGACACTGACCTCTCTCACCTCCCATTGATAACACTGACCTCTCCCCTCTTGCTGATAACACTGAGCTCTCTCCCCTCATGCTGATAACACTGACCTCCCTCCCCTCCTGCTGATAACACTGACCTCCCTCCCCTCCCGCTGATAACACTGACCTCTCTCACCTCCCGCTGATAACACTGACGTCTCTCTCCTCCGGCTGATAACACTGAGCTCTCTCCCCTCCTGCTGGTAACACTGACCTCTCTCCCCTCCCGCTGATAAGTGACCTCTCTCTCCTCCCGCTGATAACACTGACCTCTCTCACCTCCCGCTGATAACACTGACCTCTCTCTCCTCCCGCTGATAACACTGACCTCTCTCTCCTCCTGCTGATAACACTGACCTCTCTCATCTCCCGCTGATAACACTGACCTCTCTCCCCTCCTGCTGATAACACTGACCTCTCTCACCTCCCGCTGATAACACTGACCTCTCTCTCCTCCCGCTGATAACACTGACCTCTCTCACCTCCTGCTGATAACACTGACCTCTCTCACCTCCTGCTGATAACACTGACCTCTCTCCCCTCCTGCTGATAACACTGACCTCTCTCACCTCCCGCTGATAACACTGACCTCTCTCCCCTCCCGCTGATAACACTGACCTCTCTCCCCTCCCGCTGATAACACTGACCTCTCTCTCCTCCCGCTGATAACACTGACCTCTCTCTCCTCCCGCTGATAACACTGACCTCTCTCCCCTTCTCCTGATAACACTGACCTCTCTCTCCTCCCGCTGATAACACTGACCTCTCTCCTCCTGCTGATAACACTGACCTCTCTCACCTCCTGCTGATAACACTGACCTCTCTCCCCTCCTGCTGATAACACTGACCTCTGTCACCTCATCCTGATAACACTGACCTCTCTCACCTCATCCTGATAACACTGACCTCTCTCCCCTCCTGCTGATAACACTGACCTCTCTCCCCTACTGCTGATAACACTGATCTATCTCCCCTCCCGCTGATAACACTGACCTCTCTCACCTCCCGCTGATAACACTGACCCTCTCCCTCTCCGCTGATACCATGACCTCTCTACTCCTCCTGCTGATAAACCTGACCTCTCTCCTCTCTCCGCTGATAACACTCACCTCTCTCTCCTGCTGATAACACTGACCTCTCTCTCCTCCTGCTGATAACACTGACCTCTCTCCCCTCCTGCTGATAACACTGACCTCTCTCCCTTCCTGCTGATAACACTGACCTCTCTCAGCTCCCGTTGATACCACTGACCTCTCTCCCCTGCCGCTGAGAACACTGACCTCTCTCTCCTCCTGCTGATAACACTGACCTCTCTCTCCTCCCGCTGATAACTCTGACCTCTCTCACCTCCTGCTGATAACACTGACCTCTCTCACCTCCTGCTGATAACACTGACCTCTCTCGCCTCCCGCTGATAACACTGACCTCTCTCACCTCCTGCTGATAACACTGACCTCTCTCTCCTCCTGCTGATAACACTGACCTCTCTCTCCTCCTGCTGATAACACTGACCTCTCTCCCCTCCTGCTGATAACACTGACTCTCTCTATCCTCCTGCTGATAACTGACTTGTCACCTCTCCTGATAACACACCTCTGTCCCTCTCTGATAACACTGACCTCTCCCTCTGCTGATAACATGACTCTCTCCCCTCGCTGATAACACTGACCTCTCTCCTTCTCCTGATAACATGACCTCTTCCCTCCCAGCTGATAACAACTGACCTCTCTACCCTCCCGACTGATAACACTGACCTCTCTCACCTCCTGCTGATAACACTGACCTCTCTCTTCCTTCTGATAACACTGACCCCTCTCTTCTCCTGTGATACACTTGACCTCTCTCTCCTCCTGCTGATAACACTGACCTCTCTCCCCTTCCGCTGATAACACTGACCTCTCCCCTCCTGCTGATAACACTGACCTCTCTCACCTCCCGCTGATAACACTGACCTCTCTCACCTCCCGCTGATAACACTGACCTCTCTTACCTCCTGCTGATAACACTGACCTCTCTCTTCTCCCGCTGATAACACTGACCTCTCTCAACTCCAGCTGATAACACTGACCTCTCTCAGCTCCCGCTGATAACACTGACCTCTCTCACCTCCAGCTGATAACACTGACCTCTCTCCCCTCCCGCTGATAACACTGACCTCTCTCACCTCCTGCTGATAACACTGACCTCTCTCTCCTCCTGCTGATAACACTGACCTCTCTCTCCTCCCGCTGATAACACTGACCTCTCTCCCCTCCCGCTGATAACACTGACCTCTCTCACCTCCCGCTGATAACACTGACCTCTCTCACCTCCCGCTTTTAACACTGACCTTTCTCACTTCCCGCTGATAACACTGAACTCTCTCACTTCCCGCTGATAACACTGACCTCTCTCATGATAGTTGGATACTGTTGTCAATGTTTTTTTGATAGTTATGTCCCTTTAATATGACTGGAGAACGTCTTCATACACCTCTCAGTAGGGACTGGAGGGATCAGTAGGGATTAGGATGGATCAGTAGGGACTAGGAGGGATAAGTAGGGACTAGGAGGGATCAGTAGGGATTAGGATGGATCAGTAGGGACTAGGAGGGATCAGTAGGGAGTAGGATGGATCAGTAGGGAATAGGAGGGATAAGTAGGGACTAGTAGGGATCAGTAGGGATTAGGAGGGATCAGTAGGGACTAGGAGGGATAAATAGGGACTAGGAGGGATCAGTAGGGATTAGGATGGATCATTAGGGACTAGGATGGATAAGTAGGGACTAGGAGGGATCAGTAGGGACTAGGAGGGATCAGTAGGGACTAGGAGGGATCAGTAGGGATTAGGATGGATCAGTAGGGATTAGGAGGGATCAGTAGGGATTAGGAGGGATCAGTAGGGACTCGGAGGGATCAGTACGGATTAGGATGGATCAGTAGGGGCTAGGAGGGATCAGTAGGGAATAGAAGGGATCAGTAGGGATTAGGTGGGATCAGTTGGGATTAGGAGGGATCAGTAGGGATGAGGAGGGATCAGTAGGGACTAGGAGGGATCAGTACGGATTAGGATGGATCAGTAGGGACTAGGAGGGATCAGTAGGGACTAGAAGGGATCAGTAGGGATTAGGAGGGATCATAGGGATTTAGGAGGGATCAGTAGGGACTAGGAGGGATCATAACGGATTAGGATGGATCAGTAAGGGGGACATAGGAAGGGATCAGTAGGGATTAGGTGGGATCAGTTGGGATTAGGTGGGATCAGTAGGGATTAGGAGGGATCAGTAGGGACTAGGAGGGATAAGTAGGGACTAGGAGGGATCAGTAGGGACTAGAAGGGATCAGTAGGGACTAGGAGGGATCAGTAGGGATTAGGATGGATCAGTAGGGACTAGGAGGGATAAGTAGGGACTAGGAGGGATCAGTATGGATTAGGATGGATCAGTAGGGACTAGGAGGGATCAGTAGGGACTAGGAGGGATCAGTAGGGATTAAGAGGGATCAGTAGGGACTAGGAGGGATCAGTAGGGACTAGGAGGGATTAGTTGGGATTAGGAGGGATCAGTAGGGATTAGGTGGGATCAGTTGGGATTAGGAGGGATCCGTTGGGCTCCTTTAGGTTTGTTTTTTCTATGGAATTTAAGGACCCGTTTTCCGTATTTTCCCACAGTCCCTGGTCCAGTCCCGTAAAGCCGGCATCACCTCTGCGCTGGCGACAAGCACTTTAAACAATGAAGAACTAGTAAGTAGAACCATATACTGAGCCGCCGCCGCCGGTAGCTTCTTCTGCTGACTGAGCCGCCGCCGCCGGTAGCTTCTCGCTGACTGAGCCGCCGCTGCCGCCGGTAGCTTCTCGATGACTGAGCCGCCGCCGCCGGTAGCTTCTCGCTGACTGAGCCGCTACCGCCGGTAGCTACTCCCGGACTGAGCCGCCGCCACGGTAGCTTATCGCTGACTGAGCGCGCGGCGCGGTAGCTTATCACTGACTGAGCCGCCGCCGCCGGTAGCTTCTCGCTGACTGAGCCGCCGCCGCCGGTAGCTTCTCGCTGACTGAGCCGCCGCCGGTAGCTTCTCGCTGACTGAGCCGCCGCCGCCGGTAGCTTCTCGCTGACTGAGCCACAGCTGGTAGCTTCTCGCTGACTGATCCGCCACCAGTAGCTTCTTGCTGACTGAGCCGCCCTCACCGGTAGCTTCTTGCTGACTGAGCCGCCGCCGGTAGCTACTCGCTGACTGAGCCGCCGCCGGTAGCTTCTCGCTGACTGAGCCGCCGCCGGTAGCTTCTCGCTGACTGGGGCCCCCGGGCCAGTAGTTTCTCGCTGACTGAGCCGCCGCTGGTAGCTTCTCGCTGACTGATCCGCCACCAGTAGCTTCTTGCTGACTGAGCCGCCCTCGCCTGTAGCTTCTTGCTGACTGAGCCGCCGCCGGTAGCTTCTCGCTGACTGAGCCGCCGCTGCCCGCCGGTAGCTTCTCGCTGACTGAGCCGCCGCCGGTAGCTTCTCACTGACTGAGCCGCCGCCGCTGCCGCCGGTAGCTTCTCGCTGACTGAGCCGCCGCCGGTAGCTTCTCGCTGACTGAGCCGCTGCGGTAGCTTCTCGCTGACTGAGCCGCCGCCGCCGGTAGCTTCTCGCTGACTGAGCCGCCGCCGCCGGTAGCTTCACGCGCCGCCGGTAGCTTCTCGCTGACTGAGCCGCCACCAGTAGCTTCTCGCTGACTGAGCCCGCCGCCCGGTAGCTTCTCGCTGGACTGAGCCGCCGCTGCTGCCGGTAGCTTTCTCGCTGACTGAGCCCGCCGCCGGTAGCTTCTCGCTGACTGAGCCGCCGCCGCCGGTAGCTACTCGCTGACTGAGCCGCCGCCGCCGGTAGCTTCTCGCTGACTGAGCCGCCGCGGTAGCTTCTTCCTGACTGAGCCGCCGCCTGTAGCTTCTCGCTGACTGACCCCGCCGCTGCCTCCCGGTAAGTTTTCTCGCTGACTGACCCGCCGCTGCCACCGGTAGTTTCTCGCTGACGCCACCGTGTTCTATGATATTTCCAGAAAAACCATGTTTACAAGAAGGCCCTTCAAGCTTTAATCTACCCCATCTCCAGCACGACACCTCACAACTTCGAGGTGTGGACCGCCACCACCCCCACCTACTGCTACGAGTGTGAAGGGCTCCTGTGGGGCATCGCCCGGCAGGGCATGCGCTGTACAGAATGTGGAGTCAAGTGCCATGAAAAGTGCCAGGACCTCTTGAATGCCGACTGTTTGCAGAGTAAGGACCGATGAGCTCTGCGCCACCGATTGCATCTCTGCGAGTAGCGATGGTCACAGCAGATTCTGATCCATCATCAATACTCGTCTAGGGGGGAATTCACATAGAGCAGATCGTGTCGCTAAAAGTACAGAATAGTGCAGCAGCCTCGGCTTCCGTTTAACATATAGGTCATAGCAGGTACATAGATGGAAGCCAAAACCAAACCTAATTCAGTGACTTGAGAGTAACTTAAATGGGTTGTCTCACCTTGCTGTTTCAGAGCCAAAATCAGATTCAGATTCATGCTTCCTGTCTATTCCTGTGGGTGGTTCCATAGCAGTGATTAGCATATCAGCTCCTTATTCACAGCTCTTCTAATTGCAATGATATGAGAGCTGGAGATCTTATCTATAGAGCAGAGAGCTGCAGAGCCGGCATCCTGTGTGCTGACTTGTGGTGACGTCACTCGCTGCTATCAGATAAGATACAGAGCAGAGAGAGAAGGGGAGAGCAGGACAGTAACCAGAAAAACCTGTGTGCACTCAGAGCAGATAAAATCTCTTGAATCTCCTCAACAAAGCAAAATTAACACAGCAGTGTATTCGTAAATAGTCTTTATTTTCCAATCCCTACACATTGAAAGTGAATCTTTGTAGTGAGACTAACCCTTTCAATCATTCTGCTGTCACAGAGGAGCTAATCTTAGCATCAGATGCAACTATTTGTTTTTGTCGGCCGGGATCGACATAAACCAAGGCTTGTGGATCACATCTGCGTCGGAGGTTCTGTTGGGAATGACGGAAAAGACAGTGCAGGAAGTTGTGCTATTTTTTTCCATCCAAACGTCGGACTCCAAGGCGGAAATCCGACTGGATCCGGCGCAATCAGCCGGTCGCCCTCGGTGTCCATTGTGCAGCGGATCCTTTTGTGTCCATTTTCAAATTCTGAATGGAACCTCCGACGATGATGGAAACCAAGCCTGAGTTTGTAGATTTTGCAGTCATGGTAAATACAGGACATTCTCGCTTTGGAAATCACCTAAAAAAGTAAGAACTGCACAACAAAGTAACAAAGTGTAAACACTCAAGTTCCGGAATCATTGGTTACAAACTTCAGTATCGAAAAAAATGTTACAAATACGAAACTGAAACAATGTTCTTAATCAAACCTTAGGGTGCAATATATTGTTCTGTGTTGTCTCCTTCCAGGGGCGGCTGAGAAGAGCTCCAAGCACGGAGCAGAGGACCGCACGCTCAATATCATCATGGTCCTGAAGGACCGGATGAAGATCCGGGAGCGGAACAAACCAGAGATCTTTGAGCTCATTCAAGAAGTCTTTAACGTTGTGAAGGCGACACACGCGCATCAGATCAAAGCTGTGAAGCAGAGCGTCCTCGACGGGACCTCCAAATGGTCTGCGAAGATCAGCATCACCGGTAAATGGGGATGGACAGTGAGACGTGTAGAGACTGGAGGCATTCAGGAATGCAGGCAAAAGGCGAAATAAGCGGCTCCAGCCGGGAGGGGGTCGACGGTGGTATTAGACATGAATTAGTAAAATTAAGGAAGAGTTCCAGTAAGGCCGGTTTCACATGGGGCGTTTTTGTTGCATTTTCTCTATATTTTCTTTATATTTTTGGGGGTGTTCACACCGCGTCTTTTGGGGCGTATTTTTGCCGATGTTCAATACATCTGTCATAGACTTTAATGTAAAATACACTCAGCACGTATTTTACGCTTGTAATCTAGCGCGCATCTGAAAATAATTGCTGTAGCGCAAGGGTCGTTGTATTGGTGATGGGGCCGCGGTATTGGGGCAGGGGCAGTGGATCACCAGGAGCTTCGGAGCGGCGGAGGACGAGGAGGTAAATAGAACATTTTCTTTTCTGGCCTCATTACATTTTTTTGCCCGACTCACCCTTTATGTGATTGATCGATTTTGGGAATCAGTGACTGGATATCCCAGATACGCAGGGTCATCTTTTCCATTGGGCACACTAGGCAGTTGCCCGGGTGCCCCACAAGCATAGGTGCCCCAAGTGGTGTATGTATGTCCCAGGAATACAACAAACATATCTTGGATTCCTTGTTTGGCTTTGCTTATTTAACTGTTTGCGTGTTTTTAGGATGTGCAAACAGTTAAAAACCATGGTGAAGAAGGGAGCTAAAAGCTCCCTGCCGTGTCAAATAGTCTTGTAGTCTGCCGGAGACCAGACAGAAGTGGCGTGATAGCATGGGTGTATTTGGTGGGGGGTGGGGGAGGGACTTGAGGCATAGTCAAATGTGATGTTATGTATTTGGCAGGGCCCACTGCAGTGCTCTGCCCGGGGGCCCATAATGCTGTTAACATGGTTCTACAGATACGTATCAGTAAATCCTATTGATCGGATCCCTGTCCCCATGTTCAGGCTCTAATGGCGCCCTGCTGTCTCTCTTGCTGTTCTGCAGTGGTGTGCGCACAGGGTCTGCAGGCCAAGGACAAGACGGGCTCCAGCGATCCCTACGTCACTGTACAGGTTGGAAAAACAAAGAAAAGGACCAAGACCATCTACGGAAACCTGAACCCGGTGTGGGAGGAAAACTTTCACTTGTGAGTTTGTGAATGAACGCAAAACATTTGTATATCTTTATCATAAAAAGGGCAGGAATACACGATGTAGCTGATCACAGGCATAGCCATAGGGACTGACGTGACTGCTAGGGGTCCAGAGATTGAGGGGCCCGACTCAGGTACTAGAAAATTGTTACTTTTTGTAGGGAACATGTAGTTGGTGACTTTCTGCTCTCCATATATGGTGGTATTATTTATACCTCCTTGATATATGGCGGTATTATTTATACCTCCTTGATATATGGCGGTATTATTTATACCTCCTTGATATATGGCAGTATTATTTATACCTCCTTGATATATGGCGGTATTATTTATACCTCCTAATATATGGCGGTATTATTTATACCTCCTTGATATATGGCGGATTATTTTACTCTGATATATGCGTATTATTATACCTCCTGGCATATGGCAGTATTATTTATACCTCCTGGCATATGGCGGTATTATTTATACCTCCTGATACATGGCGGTATTATTTATACCTCCCTGATAAATGGCGGTATTATTTATATCTCCCTGAAATGCATCGGAGGCGAGACTATTGGCCTGCGACATGTGTTTTTTGCTGAGACAGGCCACTCGCTGATTTGTATCTAATCTGTATCTAGCCATTATCTAGCGTGTATCTAGCGTGTATCTAATGTGTATCTAGTATGTATCACACGCCGGGACTCCGCTGTCTGCATAACCACAAGGCCAGATTCACATGAATGTAGTGAAACACCTCGGAAGTGCAGACACACGCGTCAGATCCGTACTCACGCTGTATCTTAGTCCATGTGAACATTTGAGCTGCAGATATTGTCCCAGGTCCTTAGATATTCATTTCGATGGAATCATTCAGGTTTTGCATGAGTGCAGGACACATAAGCTGCTGTTTCCAGGTCCATTGGCCTCTATACGGAGGATACAGGGGTAGGGGCACGCTGAGCCGTCTTGGCGCGGTCACAGTGCAGCTGCTGCACTCACAGTATGGACAGTCTGGCCATAGTTTGAACAGAACGTCATCTCGCCATCATCATCATTGTTTTTTTTCACCTGTGTGCCCTCGCCTAATAGCCTATACCAGGCGTCCTCAAACTGCGGCCTTTCAGCTGTTGGGAAACTACAACTCCCATCATGAATGTATATAATCTATATCAGTGGGAATGATGGGAGTTGTAGTTTCCCAACAGCTGGAGGGCTGCAGTTTGAGGACGACTGGCCTATGCCCTTTACGCCACAGACCGCTCTCCCCTAAATGAACATCATCTCTTACAGCTTCGGTGGGTATGTTATTTTTTTTTTACCTGGTTTGCGCCGGGTCCTTGGCTACGCTGTATACCTTCTCCTTTGCACACTATTCCTGATGCTGATGCTTTTCTATAGTGGCCGCAGACCACCCTCTCCTAAATAAATGTCACACAGTACATAGAATGACAGTTCCATTTGTGGGGGGCACTGAGTGGCCACAATATTGAAGTGTTGGCATCCTGACAGACGCGCATGCGCAGAAGATAATTGTCTTCTAGTCTCATGCACAGGCCAGGATGCAACACTTTCCTACTGTGGCCGCATACCGTCCTCCCCTGTAGGAACATCACACTACTATGTAGGGGAGGGCGGCCTGTTGTTATAGTAGTGAAGCGTTAGCATCTGGACTAGGGCGCATGCGCAGAGCATAATGAGCTTGTAAGGTGTGTGCTGTAGCCAGGAGTTCACCGCGTGCCAGGTGTAAAAAAAACACATCAACAAAAGCTGTAAGGGATGATGTGCATTAAGGGGAAGGCTGTGTGTTGCCACTGTAACAAAGGATCAGCATCGGGGGTAGTGCGCATGCGCAAAGGAATAATTAGCTATTAAGTCAGCGTATACCAAGTTAAAATAAAAAAACGCACACCGAAGCTGTAAGAGATGATGTTCATTTACGGGAGGATGGTCTGTGGCCACTGTTAGAAAGCATTAGCATTAGGAGCAGTGCGCATGCGCAAAGGATAATTAGCTATTAGGCCGGCACATACCAGGTGAAAAAAAAACACACCCACCGAAGCTGTAAGAGATGACGTTTTAGGTGAACTAAAGATCCAAATGAAATCATCACTTCCAGTCAGAGTTTATATTGTGAACACATTATTTTTAGTATATATCAGCACAAAAAAAAAATACTGTTCACACCTTTGTGTTAATCTGGACGACCCCTTAAAGACACAAGAATATAAGGGACAATCAGCAGTTAAACAAAATAGCAAATACAGGGAGGCCTCTCTGGCCAGATGCTGCACGTTAGCCCCATGCACCTGGTGTGAATGAGCCCCCTTTGGCTGCTCCTGGTTGAATGAGCCCCGAGGTCTGCACCTGGTGTGAATGAGCCCCTAGGTCTGCTCGTGGTGTGAATGAGCCCCGAGGTCTGCACCTGGTGTGAATGAGCCCCGAGGTCTGCTCCTGGTTGAATGAGCCCCTAGGTCTGCACCAGGTGTGAATGACCCCGAGGGTCTGCACTGGTTGAATGAAACCCCGAGGTCTGCACGTGGTTGAATGAGCCCCGAAGTCTGCACGTGGGTGGGAATGAGCCCGAGGTCTGCACCTGGTGTGAATGAGCCCCGAGGTCTGCACCTGGTGTGAATGAGCCCCGAGATCTGCACGTGGTGTGAATGAGCCCCGAGGTCTGCACCAGGTGTGAATGAGCCCCGAGGTCTGCACGTGGTGTGAATGAGCCTCGAGGTCTGCACGTGGTGTGAATGAGCCCCGAGGTCTGCACGTGGTGTGAATGAGCCCCAAGGCCTGCACGTGGTGTGAATGAGCCCCGAGGTCTGCACGTGGTGTGAATGAGCCCCGAGGTCTGCACCTGGTGTGAATGAGCCCCGAGCTCTGCTCTTGGTGTGATTGAGCCCCGAGGTCTGCTCGTGGTGTGAATGAGCCCCGAGGTCTGCACGTGGTGTGAATGAGCCCCGAGGTCGCACGTGGTGTGAATGAGCCCGAGCCTGCACGGGGTTTTGTAAAAGAGCCCCTTGGTCTGCTCCTGGTTGAATGAGCCCCTAGGTCTGCACCTGGTGTGAATGAGCCCCTAGGTCAGTCACCTGGTGTGAATGAGCCCCTAGGTCTGCACCTGGTGTGAATGAGCCCCGAGGCCTGCACCTGGTGTGAATGAGCCCCTAGGTCTGCACCTGGTGTGAATGAGCCCCTAGGTCTTCACCTGGTGTGTATGAGCCCCTAGGTCTGCTCGTGGTGTTAATGATCCCCTAGGTCTGCACGTGGTGTGAATGAGCCCCTAGGTCTGCTCGTGGTGTGAATGAGCCCCTAGGTCTGCACCTGGTTTTGAATGAAACCCCCAGGTCTGCACCTGGTGTGAATGAGCCCCTAGGTCTGCTCGTGGAGTGAATGAGCCCCTAGGTCTGCTTGTGGTGTGAATGAGCCCCTAGGTCTGCACATGGTGTGAATGAGCCCCTAGGTCTGCTCGTGGTGTGAATGAGCCCCTAGGTCTGCACGTGGTGTGAATGAGCCCCTAGGTCTGCACCTGGTGTGAATGAACCCCGAGGTCTGCACGTGGTGTGAATGAGCCCCTAGGTCTGCACCTGGTGTGAATGAGCCCCGAGGTCTGCACCTGGTGTGAATGAGCCCCTAGGTCTGCAACTGGTGTGAATGAGCCCCTAGGTCTGCTCGGGGGTGTGAATGAGCCCTAGGTCCCGCACTGGTGTGAATGAGCCCCTAGGTCTGCTCGTGGTGTGAATGAGCCCCGAGGTCTGCACCTGGTGTGAATGAGCCCCGAGGTCTGCACTGGTGTGAATGAGCCCCGAGGTCGCACCTGGTGTGAATGACCCTAGGTTGCTCGTGGTGTGTGAATGAGCCCCGAGGTCTGACTGGTGTGAATGAGCCCCGAGGTCTGCACCGGGGTGAATGAGCCCCGAGGTCTGCACCCCGCTGTGAATGAGCCCGAGGTCTGCACCTGGTGTGAATGAAACCCCGATCTGCACCGGTGTGAATGAGCCCCGAGGTCCTGCCCTGTGTGAATGAGCCCCCAGGTCTGCAAAACCTGGTGTGAATGAGCCCCGAGGTTGCACCTGCTGTGAATGAGCCCCGAGGTCCCGCACCTGCTGTGAATGAGCCCAAGGTTTCCACACTGTTGTGAATGAGCCCCGAGGTCTGCACCTGGTGTGAATGAGCCCCGAGGTCTGCACCTGGTGTGAATGAGCCCCGAGGTCTGCACCTGGTGTGAATGAGCCCCGAGGTCTGCACGTGGTGTGAATGAGCCCCGAGGTCTGCACCTGGTGTGAATGGGCCCCTAGGTCTGCACCTGGCTACATAGACTTGGGCTGCTTTTCATTTTCTAGCGAGTGCCACAACTCCTCTGACCGCATTAAGGTGCGTGTATGGGATGAGGATGATGACATCAAGTCAAGAGTAACGCAACGCCTAAAGCGAGAGTCTGATGATTTCCTTGGCCAAACCATCATTGAGGTTCGGACCCTAAGTGGCGAGATGGACGTCTGGTACAACCTAGGTAAGATCCATCATTACATCCACCCAACCACGTGGGATCGGTCCCATCATCCTCAAAGGTGCCGTCCACGGACAAGACTCTAAAAGCAACGTAGGTTTGGTAGCGTATGTATATATGTATAAGATAAGGATAAGTCACCAATCCCCCATCACTGCTGGTCTGAGGTTTCCATTGATCTCCACTTCCTTGTCTCACCCAAACCCCAAAAGGAAGAGATCTGCGTGATGTCGCGGAATTCTCCGAAATTTTCCCCCTCTGCTACTTATTAGGTCAAGGAGTCACGTGTTAGTCTGTCTTGTTGTTGTTTTTTTTTGCAGTGTGCATAAAACGTTGATCTTTGCAGTCACTGACCTCTGCGCATTTGGGTCTTAGCATACTCGAAAAACCCAGTGAAAATGGCAGGCTGTGCAGAGTATAGAAGCATTGGACCCGACTGGTTCTGTTGTGTGGATTGCTCTGTCCTGTCTATTCTGTTTTTGGGGGTTTTCTCTGTCTTTTTTGCTATTTTCTGTTTGTGGGATTGCTCTGCCCCTAGGCATTTCTTTTGGGTTGGGATTGCTCTGTCCTAGGGCTTTCTGTTGTGTGGGATTGCTCTGTCCCTAGTTCTTTGTGTGGGATTGCTCTGTCTATTGTCTGTTCTTTGTGGGGGATTGCTCTTTCCTATACATTTCTTTTTGGGGGGATTGCTCGTCCTATGGACAGTTCTGTTGTGTGGATTGCTCTGCCCTGTCTAGTTTGTTGTGTGGGATGCTCGCCCTATTGCTAGTTCTTTTTGTGTGGGATTCCCTTGTTATTTCTATTCTGTTTGTGGGATTGCTCGTCCTATTGTCTAGCCTGTTGGTTTGGGATTGCCTTCCCCTTTGTCTCGTTCTGTTGGTGGTTTGCTTGTCCTGTATAGTTTTTTTTGTGGGATTGCTCTGTCCTGTTTGTTCTTTGTGGGGTTTTGTCTGCATTGTCTATTTGTTGTGGGATTTTTGTCCATTGTCTCGTTCTGTTGTGTAGGATGCTCTTCCTGTATAGTTTTTTTTGGTGGGATTGCTTGCCCCTGTTTGTTCTGTTGTTTGGGTTTTGTCGTCCTGTTATTGTCTGTTCTTTTGGGGGGTTGGGCTCTGCCCTTTTGTCTATTCTTTTGTGTGGGATTTGCTCTGTCTATTGTCATTCGTTGGGGGGATTCTCTGCCTGTCTAGTTCTGTTTTTGTGGGATTGTCTGTTATTTCATTTCTGTTGTGTGGGGTTCTCGTCCTTCTGGTTTTTTGTGTGGGATTCCCTTGTTGTTTTTTGTCTGTTCTTTGGGGGGGATTGTCTGCCTGTCTTTTGTCTAGTTTTTTGGGTGGGTTGCTCTGCCCTTATAGTTCGTTTGGGGTTTTGCTCTGTCCTGTCTTGTTCTGTTGTGGGATTGCTTGCCCCTGTCTATTGTTAGTTCTGTTGGGGTGGGATTGCTCTGTCCTATTGTTAGTTCTTTTTGTGTGGGTTTGCCCGCCCTATTGTTTAGTTCTGTTGTGTGGGTTTGCTCTGTCCATTGTCTAGTTTGTTGTGGGGTTGCTCTGTCCTGTTGTTCGTTGTGTGGGATTTCGCCTGTTATTTCTGTTGTGTGGGAATTGCTCTGCCCCTGTCTTTTTCTGTTTTGGGGATTGCTCTGTCTTATTGTCATTCTGTTGTGTGGGATTGCTCTTTATTGTTTTTTCTGCTGCGTGGGATTGCTCTGTCCTTCGTTTCGTTGGGGGGGGATTGTCTGTTATTTGTTAGTTCGTTTGTGGGATTGTCTGCTATTGTCTGTCCTGTTGCGTGGGATTGCTCTGTCAATTGTCTAGTTCTGTTGTGTGGGATTGCCTTCTTTGTCTATTTCTGTGCGGGGGAATTGCTCTGTCAATTGTCTAGTTTTTTGTGGGGGATTGCTCTTCTATTGCTATTCTGTTGTGGGATTGCTTGTTATTGTCTAGTTTGTTGTGTGGATTGTTTGTCTTTTCTATTTCTTTTGTGGGGATTGCTCTTTCTATTTGTTAGTTCGTTGGGGGGGTTTGCTCTGTCTATTCTGTTTGTTGTGTGGGTTTGCCTGTTATTGCCCTAGTTCTGTTGTTTTGGGATTGCTCGTCTATTTCAGTTTTTTTTTGTGGGGGATTTCTCTGTCTATTGTTAGTTTTTTGTGTGGTTGCCTGTCCTTCTATTTCAATTTCTTTGGGGGATTGCTCTGTCCTGTCTTTTGTCTAGTTCTGTTGTGTGGGAGTGCTCTGCCTGTCTAGTTTCTTTTTTGTGGGGGATTGCTCTGTCCATTGTTTATTTCTTTGTGTGGGATTCTCTGTCCTATTTTTTAGTTTCCTTGTGTGGGATTGCTTTCCTATTTTTTTTGTTTTTTGTGTGGGATTGTCTGCCCTTTTCTTCTGTTTGTGGGATTGCTCTGTCTTGGGCTAGTTCTGTTTTTGGGGTTTGCTTGTCCTGTCTAGTTTTGTTGTGGGGGTTTTGCTCTTCTATGCCCTAGTTCTGTTGTGTGGGTTTTGCTCTCTCCTTTTGCCCTTTCTTTTGTGTGGGATTGCTCTGCCCTGTCTTTGTCTAGTTCTGTTGTGAGGTTTGCTCCCCTAGCTGTTCTTTGTGTGGGATTGCTCGCCACGGTCGTTCTGTTGTTGGTTTGCTCTGTTTCTATTTCAGTTTTTTGTGGGATTGCTCTTCACTGTCTAGTTCGTTTGTGGGTTGCTCTTCCTTCTATTGTCTAGTTCGTTGTGTGGGTTTGTTTTTTCCTGTCTCTTTCTTTTGTGGGGATTGCTCTGTCTTTTGTCTATTCTGTTTGTGGGGGATTGCTCCTTATTTTGCTTTTCTGTTGTGTGGGATTGCCTGTCCTGTCTCGTTCTGTTGTGGGGGATTGCCTGTCCTGTTCCCGTTCTTTTTGTGGGGGATTCCCTTTGTCCCTATTTCTTTTTGTGGGATTGCTTTCTATTTCTATTCTGTTGTTGGGATTGCCCTGTCTATTTTATTCTTTGTGTGGGAGTCTGTCCTGTCTATTTTGTTTGGGGGGATTGCTCTGTCTATTGTCTATTTCTGTTGGGGGGAAAATTGCTCTGTCTATTGTCTAGTTTGTTGTGGGGATTTGTTCGTCCTTTGTTAGTTCTTTTGTGGGGGATTGCTCTCCCCTATTGCTAGTTCGGGTGGGTTGCTCTGTCCTGTCTTTTGTCTAGTTCTGTTGTGGGGGATTGCTCGTCCTTTTGTCTAGTTCTGTTTGGGGGTTGCCTGCCCTGTCTATTGTCTATTCTTTGTGTGGGATACTCTGTCCTATTGTCTTTTTTCGTTGTTGGGATTGCTCTGCCCGTCATTTCTATTTTCTTTTTTGTGGGGAATTCTTCCTATTTCTAGTTCTTTTTGTGTGGATTCTCGCCTTTTGTCTCGTTCTGTTGGGGGGGGTTTGTTTCTGTCCTGTCTGTTTGTTGTGTGGGTTTGCTTGTCCTTTGTCTATTCTGTTGTGGGGATTGTTCGTCCTGTCAGTTCTGTTTTTTGGGGGATTGCTTTCCTATTTTCTGTTCTGTTTTTGGGGGATTGCTCTTCCTATTTCTATTCGTTGGTGGGGATTGCTTGTCCTTTGTCATTCTGAGGTGGGATTGCTCTGTCCTAATGTTATTTGTTGTTGGAATTGCTCTGCCCTTTGCTATTCTGTTGGGGGGATTGTCTGTTATTTTTTGTTCTTTTGTGTGGTTTTGCTCTGTCCTATTGTCAGTTCTGTTGTGTGCGATTGCTCTGCCCTATTGTCTAGTTCTGTTGTGTGGATTGCCCCTTCCATTGTCCGTTTTGTGTGGGGGATTGCCTGCCCCTGTCTTTTGTTGTTGGGGGATTGCCTGTCCTATTGTTAGTTCTGTTGTGGGGTTTGTTTGCCTGTCTGTTCTGTTGGTGGGATTGCTCTGTCCTATTGTCTAGTTCTGTTTTTGGGGGATTGCCTGTCCTATTGTCCTGTTCTGTTTTTGGGGGGATTGCTTTTCCCTATTGTCAAGTTTATTGTGTGGGTTGCTCTGCCCTATTGTCTAGTTTGTTGTGTGGGAGCTCTGTCCTTCTAGTTTGTTTAGGGGATTGCTCTGCCCTATTGTCTTTTCTGTTGTGTGGGATTGCTCTTCCTGTCAATTCGTTGTGTGGGTTTGCTTGCCCTGTTATTGTCTATTCTGTTTTTGGGGGATTGTATGTCCTATTGTCTATTTTCTGTTTGTGGGATTGCTCTGTCCTTTTGTCTAGTTCTGTTGTGTGGGGTTGCTCTGTCCTATTGTCTAGTTCTTTTGTGTGGGATTGCTCTGTCCTGTCTATTTCTGTTCTTTTGTGGGGATTGCCTGCCAATTGTCTAGTTCTGTTGTGTGGGGTTGCTCTTCCTGTCTATTGTCTAGTTCTGTTGTGTGGATTGCTCTGCCCCTATTGTTAGTTCTTTGGGGGGATTGCTCGCCATTGTCTATTTCTTTTGTGTGGGATTGCTCTTCCTGTTTAGTTCTATTGTGTGGGATTGCTCTGCCTATTGCTAGTTCTTTTGTGTGGGATTGCTGTCCTGTCTATTGTTAGTTCTTTTGGGGGGGGATTGCTCTGTCCTTTTTTATTCTGTTGTGTGGGATTGCTTGTCCTTTTGCCCTAGTTCTTTTTTGGGGTTCTCTGTCCTATTGTCTAGTTCTGTTGTGTGGGTTTTGCTCGTTATTTTAGTTCTGTTGTGTGGATTGTTTTTTCCCCTATTTCTTTTTCCCCGTTTGTTGGGTTGCTCTGTCCTATTGTCTAGTTCTGTTGTGTTCTAGTTTATGGTTGGTTGTTCCCAGGACTGGCTAGGTTCTAAAACCACTTGCTGTATTAGGGTCAGTTGCAGTTTAGGGACATGTTTAAGGTAAACACTTTAGGGTTAACATCAGGGTTAGAGGCTCCGGTGTGAGGTACAGACTTATTTATTGCTTTTGAAGTATAGCGCTAGGCAGAGTTACTCTCCTAACCCTTTAGTGTACTTGCATGGTTTCTCCACCAAACCTTGCACCTGTCGTCTACACCTGCCGCCCATTTGCCGAGTCATCTCATGGTGATTCTTTTGATTTATACACGTCCTATTGCTTTTTCATGTCACTGCTGGTGTACGTCCTGGTGTTGGTTGTTTGGAGTCCGCCAGCGTTGATACACCTCATCCAATCACTGACTGCAGCAGACCATGGTTGCAGCCCCTGATTGGCTGAGCCGCATTTCCTTCTATTCCCTGTGTATCAGGAAGGGAACAGGAAGTGGAGATCAGTGGTGATACCGAGAGACGGAGAATCAGTAAAGAGCAGATCCCATTGGAGAACCACTTTACTGCATATTTGTTGTTTTTGGAAAAATGTAGCAATTGAAAAAATATATTTATTAAAAATGACGACAGTCGTGATATTTTTTTCTCAGATAAGCGCACAGACAAATCTGCAGTTTCTGGTGCTATCAGGCTCCACATCAGCGTGGAGATCAAGGGCGAGGAGAAGGTGGCGCCATATCATGTGCAGTACACGTGTCTACATGAGGTTAGTGATCCGGCTCCTGCTCCAAACTGATCGTCAACTGGACGAGACCCCATAGGGTTTTATCTCTCTGTATTTGGTCGCGAGACGTCATCGCTAATTCTCCTTGTCTTTTCTTCCAGAACCTGTTCCATTACCTTACAGATGTACAGAATAACGGGGTGGTCAAGATCCCTGATGCCAAAGGCGATGACGCCTGGAAGGTTTACTTCGATGAGACGGCGCAGGAGATAGTCGATGAATTCGCAATGAGATACGGGGTGGAGTCGATAACCGCAATACTGGGGAGCATAATTATGGAAAGGGGGTGGAGGGCGAAGCGAGGTTTAGACTTAAACCCCAGGACCACAACAGCACTATGGTGGCCTTCAAAGGGATGTTTGTAATTGTAAAAAAATGGTGTAATACTCCCTTATCCCAAATATCCCCAAGTGGAAGGTCCCAGCAGTTTCAGGGGAATTTGACCGTTTTTTCAGTTGCTGATGAAGTAATTCATATTGTTCCACCAAAGATGTCATGGTGCCATGTGGTCAGTAAAGGTCCAAGATGTCCTTTGAGGTTGTATAATCTCCCCTTCCCCTCTCTAGCTGAGCTTCCTACCATGGAGTGTGCCTGGGTAAGGCTGTTGGAGCTGTCCACCCCGGGAATTTGTGAACATAGTTTTTCAAAAAACCAAGGGCGGCCACTCCCGTCTGGTGCCCCCCCCCTCTGCCATACGACGTGTCCTCTTGGAAAGAGCTGAAATGGAGACCACCCCCTTAGCATCCAGACCATGTCCCCCCGCATCTACCCAAGCTTTTGAGGGCCCACAGGGGAGAGGATTCGGGGCTGTTTACGGCTGGCCTTTTGGGGAAAGAATGTACTGAGACCCACCCCTATGGCAAGTCCATGTCCAGTCCTGCTTGCTGTGCCAAGCTTTCGAGGGGCACACTTGGGAGCTGGATTCAGGATTTGAGTTTGATATGTTTTTGTAAAAAAAACAATTACCCATATTACCCCAACAGCTGTTAAAATCAAACTTTAAGGGAAAAATTGGGAAATATTAGGACGGCTTCACTTCATGTTGGAGGTGTCCTCTTTGAGGTCCCAGTGTCCATAGAGTTACCTGCACCTAAGCCATAAGATTCCTACTCCTCCACCTGGCCAAAATTTTATAAAAACTAAAGAGAGAGGATGGAAGAGCTCAGTAGCTTCGTGTCATTGGTCCTGGGCCTCCATTAAGCTTTGGGAAGCTCCATATGCATTGTTACTTATCACATAAGCCAGAGGGGTTGGACTGGCGGCTGGGGTGCCGGCTCCGACTTTTTGGGGGTTTTTTATCCTTTAATATTTTCTCTAGAAGGACTTAAAGGGGGGAAAAAAGCATGGGCCCCCACAGCAAGCGGGTGGGGAAGGGCTGCACATAGAAGCAACACTCCAGGATGTACAGGTGGTGGCATCAGCACACAGAGCAGGCGCCATCTTGGACTCAGAGCTTCAGTGCACACCTCCAAACCCCCCCATTTAGCAACTCCAAAAGGGGGTGGGACACTCCGGGGCAGCTCAGACTGGCCCCAGGGGGGAAGGTAGACAGGGATGACCTGGGGGCCTTAAACGCATCAACTTCTCCTTGGGAGAGACAGAAAGACAGAGAGAAAGAGGCTAAAAGCAAGAGTCAGAGTATAAGAGGCATGGACGGTAGCTTTAGGGTGAGCCCCCCGTGTGAAATTCCATTGATAGGCCCTAGGCACCCCAGTCCTTTGACAACCCTACCCAGGCCCCACAGCCACCCTCCAATGGACCTTTGAGGGCCACCATAATGCTGTTGTGGCCTTTGGCTCTAGAGTGGTGGTTCTGCTGACACCAGACACGGGCTTCCTTCTGGGAATGAGGAGGCCGCATGGGCAATGGATCCCATGGGATACACGGCAGCCTATCCTCCGCCAGAAGGGTCCTCCCCACTATGAACCCCAGAGTAGATGCATTCAATGATATAATTGGACTCCTTCAGTCTGATACAGGC
>JAODAL010060002.1:0-21135 GCA_025379985.1 Phyllomedusa bahiana | reverse complement strand
CAGTTAGAAGGACTTTTGGGATGGAGGTTTTTAACAGCGGGGACACAAGGCTACAGAGCTCTGGGGGTAAAAGTTTTAGGAAAAAAGACACACAAGTTCCTTGCTGCTGAAAAGACCCCACAGGAGTCATACCAAAACCCCAGATGAAAAGACAAGATAGGGGGTTGGGAGTCAGGAGCGTAGCTAAAGGGCTTGTGACCTGTGCAAACTTCAGTAGACCCTACTCCCCCCCTACAACTGCTTTCAAACGTGGTTAAAACGGGGTTCCTTACTTGAAAAATAATCTTTTAAGGGGGTTGTCTCGCTAAAAGAATAGTTTAAATTGTAGGGAACACAAATAAAAATTTTCCAAATATATTGCATTGTTCCTCTTTTTTCCCTAAAGAGATACAAGTGAATTTATTAACTCCCTGGCTATTTCATTTCCCCTCAGTAACCGACCTGTAAAAAAATTTCCCCCCGGGCTGTTTGTTCAAAGTAACAGGGGTGATCACAACAGGTCTCAGTTCAGTCAGTGTCCTGGCTCCAGACAGAAAAAAAGCTTGTTTTTATCTCAAGTAAAACAGCTCTGTTTTGGGCTTTTTTTTTTGGGGTCAATAGAAGTCCTGTGAGTAGTTTGAGAAGCAAAATCTAATTAATTAGCATCTAAAAACAAACGGAGTTTTGTTACAAGCAGGGGGCTTATGCAAATTAGTCTGAACCAAAAAAGTGACAGGAATTTCTTTCATGCATTCTTTAAAACCCCTTGGGGAGACAACCCTTTGGTGTCTGCGATGTGGCTCCCAAAAGGGGGTTGTCCAATAAAAAAAATGTATTGGAATAGAGCTTGGCGCAGGGAAAGAAATATAGGATCCTTTTCTTACTTCCCGGGGTTCTTATCACACATGGGAAAGGCCCCGCTCCTTTCACTTAAATGGGGCTTCCTGTTTTCGGGGATAAGAATTTGGAAGTGAAGGGGAAAGGATTGGGGGGGAAAATTGAGCAGCGGGGGGATTTTTCACAACAAATCCCATTTCAAATGATTTTTTTCCCGTTGAAAAACCCCTTTTAAAATAATCAAATTTCAACTGAAAAAAGGGGAAAATAAAAACCATTTACCCCTTTTTACGACCCCTCCCCTGTAAAAGGAATAAATGCATGCCATTTAAATACACTTTTTAAAAAAAAAAAAAAAAAAAAATGTTTTTTTTTTTAAGTACTATGGGGCCATAACTTATTTTTTCTGTGGACGGTTGTGATGGAGCGGTTTTATGGCTTTTTATTTGCGGCATAAATTGACGTCTTTTTTTTGTTTTTTCACGTTAGGGTTTAAAATGGGGTTTTTATCATATTTAATTTTTTGTGATTGGACAAAAAATAAATTAAAATTTCTGGAAAAGGATTTTACTGTTTTTTATTTTTTTGGCAGTGTTTAAACATACAGATTAAATGATAATTTTTTATAAATTAGTCATTAGGATGAGGCCCCATATTTATGTGTACCTTTTTTTTTTTACTAAATAAAGTATTTTTTTTTGGGGGAAAAAGGGTTTTTGTACGCTTTTTTATTTTTTTCTTTAAATTTTTTTTTTTTGGTAATAGACTATGAAATTGGTTGCTCTCTTTGTAATACAAAGAAATCCACATATATTTCTTTGCTTTATGCCTTAGCCTTGAAGCCATTATTATGTTCACACGGGAAATTGCGACACTTACAGAACAGCTGCAATACGGGGGGTGATTTGGGGGGTCGCTGATCAGCGCTCTCCGCGGGGGGGGCACCCCCGCTGCCCAGGGGAATGCTTTATCTGGCGCGTATTCCCCGCAAGAAATTGACTGCATTATCTCCCCCGCGGGTACAATACGATCGACGTAGGCGGGGAGGAGGCGTAACCCTTTGTTTTATGAGAACTATGGATTACCGTAATTTCAGCACGATCTCCCCGTATTAGAGGCAAATACGGCCGAAATTTGGGCCCATTGAAATACCTTGGGACCCTGTCTGTGACAGGGGCTACTAGGCCTTCAATGCCAAAGCCCATGACCGTTTTTTGTTTCCGGGGTTGCCTTTGAAATCATTGCAGGCTGCTGAGGTTAGAGAGATGGAGCCCCCCCTCTGTCAGTTCCCTACATGCCCGCAGTAGGCTGCGCCCTTTTGGGGGAGCGGGGCCCCAATCAAAGCACTCTCCCTGCCCAGCTCTGAGCACCAGCTTTGTTGCTACTCCTGGGAGCATGTACCAACCCTTTTGCAGGTTGTGGAAAAAGGGGGGCTAAGCTTAGGGGCCCACTCGCAAGTGTGACTGTTGCAATATCTGTAGCTATGCCATTGTCAGCAGCCTAGGATACCTTCTGCAAAAAAGCAGGAGATAGAAACGGCTGTATTTGGTAATAGTCTTTATTTACCTTTTGGTTAATTTTAAAAAGGTAATAAAATTTAATGAAATCCCCCTTTAATAAGTATTTCTAGTATTGAAACCTCAAAATAAATAACGAGTTAGAGGAGCACAAAGTACTTGACCGAAAATTGGGGTTAATCTCTGCATCGCAGTCCCCAAAAGGGCAGGCTTCGTTAAGTGCCAAGAGTAAGACTTTCACACGGCGTTTCTTAAGCGTTGGATCCATGTTTCAGCCCCCAAAATGAACCCAAAACAGGGCATCTAAAAATGTCAGTGTGATTTACATTGCTTTCAATGAAAAAGGCATTGGCTTTCAGACGTTTGATGGTTTTACATGGTTTTTTCTGTGAAATCTTTGGGATCCTTTCAAAGAATTGACATGTCAATTCTTGTCAATTTGACCAGCAGCTCTTATTTAAAAACTTAGGGTGCGTTTCTGCTGAGCAAATAACCCCAAACAAGCACCACACTTTGGGTAAAATGTTATGCTTTTTTAGTATCCAAAACCTTTTTTAAAAATGCTGTTGAACATCCCTTAAGAGCTTTCATGCCAACTCCCCACTTTTGGGGGGGTCCCGTAAGGGGGGTCCCCCCCGCCCCCCGGCAGATTTGGGCGAACCCCCCCGCCCCAAAAAGGGGCAGGGGGGTTTTTTTAAATGCGCTACTCGGGCGCCGTCCCGGGGCGGGTGAACCCGGCCGCAGCTGCCGCTCAAATGCCCCGAAATCCCTGTGCGGAAAAGGCAGGGGGACGTTCCCCCCCTCCCTTCCCCCCCTTTATGTACGGCCGGTGTGCGCGTACATACAGTCAGCGTCGCAGGTGGGTGACGCCGGTCCCTTTACTCCCCTGGACGCGATTCGGTCGGCCGGAGATGTCCGGAGCTGCAGGGAGCCGGTGAGTAAGGGGCTTTTATTTTTTTTAATTTTATTAGTTATGGGGGGGACTCCTGGCTATCAAAGGGGGCATCTCCTGGGTATAAAAGGGGGGCACTCCGGGCTATAAAGGGGGGGATCTACCTGGTAAAAAAGGGGGGGCAACTCCGGGTATAAAAGGGGGGCATCTACAGGTATCAAAGGGGGGCATCTACCTGGCATCAAAGGGGGCATTCCCTGGCAAACAAAGGGGGAAACTAGGGCTAAAAAAGGGGGCAACTACCGGGCTAAAAAAAGGGGGCATTACCTGTAAAAAGGGGGGGCACTCCGGGCTAAAAAGGGGGGGGAATCTACCTGCCAAAAAGAGGGGGGCACTACCTGGCTACAGGGGGGCTTACGGGCACAAGGGGCATTCCCTGGCTCAAGAGGGCATCCCTGGTTACAAGGGGGCATCTACTTGGTCCCAAGGGGGCTTTACCTGCCTGAAAGGGGGCCTACTGGTTATGGGGGCAAACCCCTGGCTAAAAGGGCATTCCCGGGCTTTCTTCAAAGGTTATGCATTAGGGGAGTAGGTGTGGCTTTTTGAAGGGGGTGGCACACAACAAGATGGGCTGTCCATGCAATTTTTTAGCCGGGGCACGCTAACGCCCCCTCTTCAATTCCTGCTTTTCCCACTTTAAAAAGTTGGAAAAATTTTGTTAAGATTTGGTGCTTCCCCTCCCCTGTCTGTTTTTATTTCAATTTTTAATGTCAAAGGAGATCGCTAGAGCCGTCACTTAAAGTAAGGCTAATTTCAAAACCCCGTTTTGGACCCCGAAAATCGAACCCAAAAAGCGCTGCGTCAAAGGGCCCAAAACGACCAACGGGGATCCAACATGCAGGTCGGTTTGGATGCGTTTTGGCAGCAGCAGACACGCACCCTATAGGAAAATTATATTTTAACAGACTGGACTTTTACGGATGCGGCAATAACAATTATGTTTAACTTTTTTATTTTCTTATATTTGTAAAATAGCAAAACAGGGTAATTTCAATTTTTAATACTGTATGTTTTTTTTTTTTTTGGATTGTCCTGCCCTAAAAAAATATTATGTCTACCAAATAAAGAAAAAAAAATCCTATACTTTTTTTCCCCCTTTTCCCTTAACCCCAGCAGCATTCTGGTTTTTCGTTTAAGTCGCTATTCCTAACGGCCGTCATGTAGCGGTATGTGCTTTATTACACACCTTTTGGCCCATGTTACCGGTTATTTTGGGACGGTTTTTGTTCCGATTCCGCGCCGTACTGCAAAATACGGCTGAAATCCGTCCCAATCATTACGTAATCCACATTTCAAAAACAATGGATTCCGTCTCCTCAATTATCCCCCCTTTACGCCCGTGGATAATAAAGTTATGGGGGCCGGGGACGCCCCGTTGGGACACGCCGTAATTTCGGTGAAATTGTCCCCCAATTTTTGGGTTAATAAGCCGTGTGAAAAATAGCCCCCGAGCTGTTACCCCTGAACGGGATGTAAACAAATGGGACAATGTAACAAAAGAGGAAAGAGACAAATATACATGATAGCACATTTAAACTGAAAACAATATTAAATACACTTTATTATGATTGTATTTACAGTATCATAATAAAGTGTAATTACATTTTTTTTCTGTTTGGAGACCCCAGAAGCATAATATTATTTTTGATAGGACATAGACAATCCCTTTAAAAGTGTTTTTTTTTTTCTTTTACTTGTACTGCCTAAAGCAGGATGTTTAAATTTGATAATAAAATGGAGCCATGTTTGGGGGATCATGTTCTCCTGATCACAGCGGGTGGGAGTCCAGCTTTGGCTATGTTACCGGTTTCGCGGGGGGTTTTGCCCCCCCTTCCCTTAACCCAACGGGGGGGGCCCGCCGGTTATAAACCCCCAACCCCGGGGAATTCACCTGTCCTTTTCTCCCCGCCCGGTATTCGCCAAACAGGGAAGGGGACTAATCCTAGTTCTTAGGGAAAATGTGGTTTTCCCTAGTTACTGGGACGGATTCAGCCCCTAATTTGCGCACTTCGCGCGTAATTACGGACCGAAATACCGCCCTTTTTTTGCCCCTGTGAACATGGCCTTAGTTAACAGCCATTAACTGCCAGGCATGGAGCGGGTATACCCCAGTAACAGCATCACAATGTATGACATATGTCGGTAAAGGGTTAAAAACACTATTTTGGAAAAAATAGCCACATAAACTGCACATAAAAGTACATCACAGAAAACAAGAAAAAAAACCTTGCAGTTTTTTGAGGCATGAAAAAAGTATGTGTGAAGAAGCCTAAGTCACAAAAAAGACCTAATATACACATTTCCAAATGCATTTTTTTTACTGCAGAAAAAAAACCAATGGCAGAACAATGCCAAAAACTGCCTGTCAAAGTCAGAAGTGGATACTACAGAAAGGAGAAGAAGTCCTTCCTTTATATTTCCCAGTACTCTCAAGTCCACTCCTAACTTTGGCTCAAAAAAAACTGAATGTTTTTCTACAAATTAGCTTGGTTTGAAACTGCCCCAAGTTTTTTTGGGGAAATCAGAAAACATTGGTCCAGAGAGGGGTATAATGCCATAAAATAATGAGAAACCTAGAAACCTCCCCTGATAACCTAAGGCGCTTTCACAAGTTTTGGGTTTTTTTTGGGATTTTTTTGGGGCATTTTTTTAAACTTGCAGTACTGCACAGCAATTAAACTGCCTTTATTACCAGCAAGATTCTTTCAGTTATCTAAATTGTTTAGAAAGGTGTAACGAGTGAACAGTTGTTGTGTTTGAAGTCTTGTGGACTCTAAATACAGTAATTGATTACTTACTTGTAACACCCTTCAAAACAGTTAATATAATTGAAAGAAGCTTAGGGCATATCCCCACGGCAATGGTTTGCAGCCGGTTTTTTTTGACGGGTTTTCGGTTTTGCAACCGTCGAAAAACCGGCCCCAAAACGGCACAATGGGCCCTATGGAAAGCCCCCGGCACAAGTCCCCCCCGCCCCGGGTTTTCTGCCCCCGTTTTTTTTTTTTTTTTTTCTATTTAAAGTGCCTCTGCATCCATCTTGAAAGAAAAAAAAAATGAAATTTTGAATTTTTGCAAAAAACTATTAAACAAGAAAAAAGAAAAATCCATGGTCTTAAGTTCAGGACCTTTGCCGTATTGGTAAACACCCTTTTGAGTAGTCAGCCATGATCTTCTTGGGAATATGAACAAGTTTTTTACACCTGGATTGGGGATCCCTTTCTTTTCCCTTTAACCCCCAATTCCCCAGGGGTGGTAAAATTTGGGGCCCTTTTCAAGCCCCCCAAGGATTCCATTGGGTCAGGGCCCCGGCTCTGGGGGGCCCCTCAAGAATGGGCCAGGTTTTCTAAATCGTTATTTTTAGCTTGGGGCAAAAGGGGCATTTTCGTTGGAAAAGGGGAACCTGGCCCCCGTTGTCAAACCTTGCAAGAGGGTTTTCATTGGGGGGTATTCTGACTTCCCCTTATCCCTTCAATTAACAACCATATCCTGATGCCTAAAAACACCATAAGAATAGCCCAAACCCTTTTCCGTTGGGTTTGTTTGGGGTATAAGGCTGGCCCCACCCGTTTGAATTAACACCAAAATGTTAATCTGGCGTCAACAAAACTTTTTTCCAAGTCCCCGGGGGAGTCCCCTTTATGGGTTTTTTGCAAAAGGATGCGCTTTCGTGTCGCACGAGGAGGGGGTTCCGTCGACTTGCCTTTTTAAAAAAAAAAAAAAATTTTTTTAAAAAATTTTTTAGGATGGGGCTTTGTCAAATTTTCTCCCCTCCCCCCTAAGATCTCTTCCACCCAAAAATCTTTTTTCTTCTTTACCCTCAACCCCAAAAAGGGCCTCCGCCCCGATGTTTATCTTGGTGGGGGGGCCGGTCGAGGAAGAGTTGTGGCGTCCCCAACCTTTTCCATTTAAAGGGAAAAGGGCCACGTCCTTTTTGGGAATTTTAGGCGGGGAAAATCTTTTGAACCATCCCCAGACGGCCCTTACAAAATGCCCCTTCTCCCCGGGGGGTTCCTTAACCTGTTTTATGTCCTGACAGATTTTTGCTGTGGATCTTAAAATTTGAGAGGTGGGGGTTTTCCTAACAACCCAACGTTTAAAAACACAGGTGGGCTCAAAAAGGATAAAAAATTCAAGGAGTAAAAGGTGGCGCATTGGTAAAATAGAGGGGGTAACAAATTGATTTCTTAATTTCCTTGTGATTATTTCAGTTACTTGTTTAAAAAATTTGAAAAAATCACCCCTTTTTGGTTTTTTTTTTGAGGGGAGAGTGACAAAATGGGGGGGAAAAAAATTAAACTTTTCTGACTTACCAAAAGGTGCAATGAAAACGTTAAAAAATTAAAGGGGGGTCTGAATCTTTCTGTACCAGGGGGATTGGGGTTTTTGGAAAAAACGGAAACAAAAAAAAAGGCCAACTCACCTTAAAAACGAATGACCTAAAAACAGAAAAGGGGGACCAAACCCCCCCATGCATTTAAAAAATACCCAGGGCCAAGGGTATGTCCCCTAACCTTTCCACAGGGGGCAGAAAGCGCCCCAAAAATTGCATCATTTCCCTACAGCAAAAAAAAAGGGGGAGCTACCTTTGTTTTTTTTTGGGGTTTTTTTTTTAAAAAATTAACGAAAAAAAAATGTTTTAAAACGTAGTTGTAAAAAGTTTTACTTTTTTTTAATAATTTTTGACCCTTTTGGGAAAAGATACTTTTTTTTGCATTTAGCCTTTTTGATTAATTCCACTAAGGGGTATTTCCTGCAGTTTATTTTTATGGGCCAAGGACTGTTTTTAATGGGTCTTTCGTAAGGGGCTTCTTCCACCGATTTTATTTACAACAGTTCCTTTTAGCAAAAACCCAGGCTTTTTTGGAAACTTAGACATGGACTAGCCTCTTATAAATCGGGCTAATCCACATTCAAAATTGTGTAAAAAAAATCCACCACTACAAGTTTAAAAACCAAAAGCAAAAATCCGAGGGTGTCACCTGGGTTTCTGTTGCAGATTCTATGTTAGATTTTTCCACTTTTTAAAAAACTCAGTGTGAACATTATACCTTAATCATACTACTATTATGATATGTAGGTTTTTTTTTTTTTTACCAGGCCCCTTGATATTTGAAAATGAATGGCTTTCCCATGAATGCTTAGCATGAGAATCAATCAGTTGACAGTAGGGCCCCTATCTAAGAGCTTAGATGTCGCAGTCACACTGTTTTTAAAATTATGTATTATTGTTGAACAGAAAGACTTCTCCAATCTCTATTATTTTTCACTTGGTGCTGTGTCAAAATGAAAATGTAAATTTAAAAAAATGCTAAACAGAAGCAGTAATTTTTACCCCATCTTTAAAAAGGATCCTGCCCTTGCTTTTTACCAATGGAGGAGCACGTTTTCCCGAAAAAAATACACTCATGTGGAAATCCTTCAAGGGTTAGTTTCCTACTGATCTTTTCTGTTTCTGATCAGAAATGGCTTGGGCCTAGTCCAGGTGCAGGTCTTTTGTATTATATTGTAGACGGGCGTGTGGCGGAGGCTCCTTGCTTCAGCCAGTTGTCTTACATAAAAGTGAAAGAATGAGGGGGAAAAGGACTGATCACCTAGAACACACAGAGAACATTTTATTTTATGTAAAATACAGAGATCAAAACTTCAGGATCGATTTTAAAGGGGTTGGGTTAATGTTAAGGGACACTACTCCTAGTAGGCATACTATCCTTGTACCCCATTAAAAACCCCTCTACTCTATAAAACCCCTTTACTCTATTAAACCCCTATTAAATCCCTTTTGTACCCCATCTAAACCCCTTTACTCACCCACTGAAGATCTCGGCTACTGCCGTTTGAAACGTGCCTGGTTAATGTATACTTATATATTTTAAGGACAGGGAAACTGTCTGAGGGTTTAATAGATTCAGATTTGCAGGACCTTGTTAATCCCTCTGGCCATGTCACATGGCTTATTCTGGGACATAATTCAGTCCGTAATTACGCGCTGAAGTGCGCCAATTACGGGCCGAATCCGTCCCAGTAACTACAGTAATGCACAGTTCTCATAGAGAACTATGCATTACGTCTCCTCTCCCTGCTCGGCGAATACGCCGAGGGGGGAGATAATTGACAGGTCACTTCCTAGCGGCGTATACACGCCGCTAGCAATGACTGTCTATGGGCCGGCGAAGTGCCGGCCCCCCGCTCGCTCCCCCGCTCCCGCCCCGCCCCCGGCCACACGGCGTAATTGCGGGGCGGAATTACGCCCCACAGTTAAGCCGTGTGAACATAGCCTTAGGGTTGGATTTAGGGCATTCTTTCTGGATAGGAAGAGAGTAGCCTTTTGCCAATCCTAAACTCTCATTTGTGTTGTGATTGTGACCTGGACAATTAAGAATGGAACGTTGGATGATATAGAACCATTAGTCAGGTCTTTTTGGATATCTATGCCTATTGTGGACTGGTTAGTCCCTATTTAGACTAAAATGTAATGTCCATTGTCATAATGTCTTTTTAATATATATTGAGTAAAACTAAAATTTTATTGAAATATCATTTTTCTGTGGTATCATATATCAAACTTTCATACCTCTCAACCTTCGCAATTTCAGCAGGACAGTCCTGACTTGGGATGGTTAGGAGGAGTCACGATTTTCAATGGGAGTCTAAAGTATAAATAATGTGGACAAGTGATAAATGTGTATCATGGGAAAACCGCTTAAGATTTGTGGGAAAAGTGCAGTAAAGTTTGAATTTAGACTAAGAAATGAAGAAGAGTGGAACAAAGGATAGAAGATACAGTGGGGAAAAATATATTTAGTCAGCCACCAATTGTGCAAGTTCTCCTACTTAAAAAGATGAGAGAGGCCTGTAATTGAATATGGGGTAAACCTTTCAACTATGAGGGGACAAAATGAGAAAAAAAAATCCCGAAAATAAACTTTTTTGGGAAAAGAATTTATTAGGCCAATATGGTGGAAAAAAAGTATTTGGTAATAACATTTGGTCAATAATATAAGTTCATCTCAATACTTTGTCTATATCCTTTGTGGCAATGAGAGGGTCAAAAGTTTTCTTAAGTCTTTAAAAAGGTTGGCACACACTGTTGCTGGTATGCTGGCCATTCCTCCATGCAATTCCTTAGAGCAGTAGTTTTGGGGCTGTCGTGGGCAAACATGGATTTTTCAATCCCTCTAAGGTTTTATAGGAGTTGAGATCTTGACGGCTAGGCCACTCCAGGACTTGAAATGCTTCTTCGAAGCCATCCTTAAATTGCACCTTGCAGTGTGCTTGGGATAAATTGTCATGCTGAAAAACCACCCAAGTTTATCTTCAATGCCTTGGCTGATGGAAGGGGTTCGCACTAAAATCTCCCCGATACATAGCCCCATTCTTTTAATTTCTGTAACGGTTTCATTCTCCTGTTCCTTTGCAGAGAAACAGCCCCAAAAGCATGATTTGCCACCCCATGCTTTCACAGTGGAAATGGTGTTCTTTGGATGCAACTCAGCTTCCTCTCTGCCCCGAATTTGATGAGTTGTGTTTTCTACCAAAGTTTTTACTTTTGGTTTCATTGCCCTTTATGATATTTCTCCCAAATTTACTTTTGGTCACCAAATGTTTTAAATGAAGTGTAAATCCTATATAGATCAAAGTTGACAATATTAAGAAATTTTAGTAATTATTTTTTCTTTTAAATACATGTTAAATATACATGGATGTATGGCAAAAATACGTTTTTTTATAAAAATATATTAATACAAGATATTTGATATTTTGAATTAGGAAACTCTGCCTTGGATCTTAAATGTATGTACGGGTTGTTGATACATTGAAAATGTCGTTTAAATACCTTGCAGATCAAACAGCCTGTCCCTTTTAAAACATGTTTCCACTTATGTTTGATGTAACTTGATTGACAGTTCTTCCTGCCATCGAACTCCATTGTTCCTCGAATTGATTGCATAAAAACGGAGACATTTTTTTAGATATCATACTGCCTCTGATGAAGCGCCTGTGAAAGAAGGTGCGAAACGCGTTAGGCTTTTAAGTTTGTTTTAATCAAGCGAAGGATAAACCCTTTGCTTTTTTAGACAATAAACAGCTTTCCTTCGCCAAAACCTCTGGCGTCCTTGATTCCACGTGCGCCGGGATCCGCCATTTTGTCTATAGTTGAGCCCCGGATCAAGGAAGATTATCAGTGGTCTTGTATGTCTTCCATTTTCTGATTATTGATCCCACAGTTGATTTCTTCATACCAAGCTGCTTGCCTACTGCAGATTCAGTCTTCCCAGCCCGGTGCAGGGATACAGTTTTGTTTCTGGTGTCCTTCAACAGCTCTTTGGTCTTCACCATTGTGGAGTTTGGAGTGTGACTGTGGTTATGGACAGGTGTCTTTTATACTGATGTAGTGACCCAGCACTGAAGATTTCTTTGTTCCATATTTTGCTGTATTCTGTCACAATGTTTCAGTGCAGAAAAGAAATCATAATATTGCAGTCTAAAGTATTCTCTAGGTCGCCCTCTGCTGTTTGGTTCCTTGTTATAACATTTGCCTATGTATAACATGTATATCTGCTGATTGGCTGCATAACCTGTCGTTCAAAATGATGCAATAGCTCTCTGACATGTGACCCCTCTGCTACCATGCCAACACCAACGGCTGGCCAGAGGCAGTTAGGCAGTTAGGCAGTTGGTTAGTTAGTCTCTTGCTCCTCCATCGGGAGGTGTTGCGAGGTCTTCGGCAAGTCAAGGTGTGTGTTGCTCCCTGGCTCACCTCAGCCATTCTGCTAGGCCCCTAGCCTACCTCAAACCTGTCCTTAATTCTCCTACCACCTAAGGGACTCACACAGGATCTCCAGTGCTACTCATGGAGGGTGCAAGTCAGTCAGAAAACCTTCGGTCCGACCGTCTGGGAATAGAGGGTCTCCCACCAGCGGTCATAGTCTTCTCCTGGCTTCCAAGTCAGAGATCCACGCACTTCTCATGCGTCAACGCATGCGGAAGTAGCTTCAGTCTGTCTCAAATCCGAGTATTCAAGAATCAGAGGTCCTTCAAACCAGGTCTTTTTCTCAAAGCCTGTGCCCTTGGTGTAAGAATCCACTCTCCAGGAATAAGGTCTGTAATCAGTTATCTTTCTAAAGTAATACTACTCCCAGCATCTCAAGTTACCAGAGTCTGACACATACTCAGAGACTGTTGTATCATTATCAAAGCTGCCGCTATTACATCATACTCAAGTCAAGTCATTGTTACTGCATCACAGTTATTGTATTCCTGGTTGCATCCAGAGACAAGGGCTCAACTAGTTATTGCTGCAAATAAATGCAACTACCGTTGTTTCCGAACCTTGGCATTGGTCGTCTAGTGATTGATGTCTTGACTAGGGACAATGAAGAATTTTTGGGTACTCAGGTCCCTGGGGAAGTTAGCCACCATATTACCCTCATGCCATACATCGTTACCCGTGACAACAACCATCTTAAAGGGGCCACCCCAGGGTTCCGAGTATGCCACTGATAACAAGTTCAAACAAGTGCCATTACTACAGGTAATGAGTGGAGGACAGAGGATCCTCTTAAAGAAGAAGTTACAGGTCTGTGAGAGTCAGAAATCTTGCTTGTTTGTAGGTGACCAAAAACGTATTTTCCACCATAATTTGCAAATAAATTATTTCCAAATCAGATAATGTGATTTTGCCTGGATTTGTTTTCTCATTTTGTCACTCACAGTTGATGTTTACCTATGATGTCAATTACAGGCCTCTCTCATCTTTTTAAGTGGGAGAACTTGCACAATTGGTGGCTGACTAAATACTTTTTTCCCCACTGTATACAAGCACTGGATTTCTTGTTCTTTTCCAAGAGGGAATGTGGTTGTGTGAACCAAAATTAGTACCACAAAAGTCCCAGGAGGCACATTAGTTAATAAGCGATGTTATATCTTAGCAATATGCCACTTACTTTAGTTTGGAAACCCCTTCCCAAAACATGACATAAATTAATTTAGTGGTTGTGATGTATTTCTTGTTAATTGCCATACATGTACATCATGATGATTGGCCTCTATAATCAAACTGATTGTTATGACAGCCAGGGTCTTGCTGTGACTTGAGAGATAACTCTGATCCTAGCTATTTTACCCCTTTGATGCCATGGTCAATAGTGCTAGCAACATCTAACTAGAGTGTTAGAGTCATATAATGTATTCTTCATATCATATAATGCTCATAGCTTAGGCAACAAGTTCTGTGAGCTAATTCTTATCGTATCTAGGAAAAATTTGGATCTGGATGCAATTAAAGACACATGGTTCAAGAGCTCTAATGACTGGGAAATAGACATACTTCAATACACATTGTACAGAATGACAAAGACGAACGAATGGGCAGTGGCGTAGCCATCTTTGTTAAGAAATGCCTAAAATCAGTACACAATGGGCGTCATTTATCAAAGATAGTAAGACTGTCTTTGTTGTGCACAACAATCAATAAGCTGTACTGATCTGGGAAAATGAGAGTTGGGCTCTGATTAGTTGTTAGACGTAACAAAGACATTCTTAGGATATGTTCACATAACTGATTTGGACGCTGATTCTGACATAGAATTCACATCAGAAACAGCGTCCAAATCTGACTGCAATCCACTTCACATTGATTCTAAGGGACAATCTGCATCCTGCATGTGTAGCTGATTTTCCACATCGCTGATTTGTTTTTAACCATTGAAGAAATTCAGTGCTGAAAAGAACTGGCATGTCAATTCCTAAGGTGGATTCAGCACTGTATCCGCACATAGTATATTGAAGGCTGAAAATCTG
The DNA here is from genome assembly GCA_025379985.1 of Phyllomedusa bahiana. Classification (NCBI taxonomy): domain Eukaryota; kingdom Metazoa; phylum Chordata; class Amphibia; order Anura; family Hylidae; genus Phyllomedusa; species Phyllomedusa bahiana. Next base: position 7,050 of record JAODAL010060002.1, on the reverse strand, counting down.
CCTCTTTAAATCAGTGTCAAATCCACGTTAGAAATAGAAAATCCATGTCCAAAATTGGGGCTTAATGGTGCAAATTCTACACATGGATTCCATGCTGACTGTGAGGAAGACTGACAGTTCTCTCCCCCCAACCTTATCTAATCAGTCAGATCACAGCTTCACCACCACAGGACAAGCTCAATTTACATGGTAATTAAGTCCATTGTAAATGCTCTCCATAGGATGTGGACACAGCAGGATACATGGACAGCTCAAAAGAACTCTCCTTTCCCTTAATTAGCACTGAAAAAATGCTTCCTCCAACCTCCGAGCTTCAAAGACTTCAATTAACCAACCCCAGCCGACCCGTCTCCGATATTTCATATCGATTCATAGGCGATCCGCTCATAACTGGTGCATGGCGAGTTCATATCTCAAAATATGGAACTCTCCCGCATGCACATTCCCATTTCCAGGTTCCCAGGACGCATGGGGACTGAGATATCCAGAACCAGGCCTACAGGGTCCATAAGATAGGCGTGTCTCATATCCAGGCGTCGGGTAGGCCCAGCTGGTTCTGATGGTACCACCGGCTTGGTTCTGTGCCAATGCCCTGCCGAGTTATGGTCCATTTTTGGGTTTGTATCAGAAACTGCATGACCTGAGTGGGAGGAGTTCATAGACCGACCCCAGGGTTGGTTCCTGACCCTGCTATAAGTCGGTAAAGGACCGGTCTTATAACTAAACGAGCGAACTGGTGGCAGCATTGTTGTTTCCCTGTGCCAGTGTGGGCAAGGGTTAACAGTGGAACAGTATCTGGCTGACCTTCAGCTCCTGTATGGGCGACGTGTGCGGGGGCCCCTGGCTCTGGTGAAGGAGGCCTGGGAAGGAGACTTAGCAACCCCGGAGGTGTCGGTCATTGAGTATGTCGTGCGCTTCCGTGACAAAATGCAGGCCTTGACGCAGCTAGTGCACGAGAATATGCAAAGGGCCCAGGCCGACCAGAAGCAGTGGTACGACCAGAACGCTTGTGAGAGGACCTACCAGGTGGGTCAGAAAGTGTGGGTCCTGGTCCCTGTACCACAGGACAAGCTTCAGGCAGTAACGTACCTGGTCACCCTGGACCACGACCGGGGAAGGCGGAAGGCCTTCCACGTGAACATGATGAAGGCGCATCATGAGCGGGAGGTATGTGCCCTTCCCGTGTGCAACCTGCCCGAGGAAAGTGAGACGGAGAACCTCTTGGACATGCTTGCCCCGGTCAGGGCAGGTGGGTCCATAGAGGACGTGGAGATTTGTGGACAGCTCCTGGAGGACCAACGGTCCCAGCTGTTGGCAACCCTCCACCCCTTCCGGGCATTGTTCACTAACGTGCCTGGAAGGACGGAGTCAGCCGTCCATCACGTGGACACCGGGGATCACCCCCCAATCCGGCGTTCAGCATATCGGATCTCCCCCGAAGTGCAGCAGCACATGCGGGAGGAGATTGACGAGATGCTGAAGCTGGGGGTCATCCAGGCGTCCAACAGTGCCTGGGCCTCGCCTGTAGTCCTCGTCCCCAAGAAGGATCGGACCACCCGATTCTGCGTGGACTACAGGGGGCTCAATGCTGTCACGGTCACCGACGCGTACCCAATGCCACGCATCGATGACCTGCTCGATCAGTTGGCCGGGGCCAAGTACCTGACCATCATGGATCTGAGCCGGGGATACTGGCAGATTCCCCTGACCCGTGAGGCAAGGGAACGCTCTGCCTTTATCACCCCATTCGGGCTGTACGAGTCCACTGTCATGCCGTTCGGCATGAAGAATGCCCCTGCCACTTTTCAGCGGATGGTCAACACGCTGCTTAAGGGACTTGAAGGGTACGCGGCTGCGTACCTGGATGACATAGCCGTTTTCAGTCCCACCTGGGAGGACCACCTCCAGCACCTGACGCAGGTGCTTGGACGTATCCGCCAGGCAGGCTTGACCATCAAGCCGGAAAAGTGCCAGCTGGGCATGAGTGAGGTCCACTACCTGGGGCACCGGGTAGGTAGGTGGGGGGGCCTTGAAGCCAGAGCCCGGAAAAGTGGATGCCATCGCATCCTGGCCCACCCCCAGGACCAAGAAGCAGGTGATGTCCTTCTTGGGCACCGCTGGGTACTATAGGAGGTTTGTTCCACACTATAGTAGCCTGGCAAAGCCCCTGACAGACCTCACCAGGAAGAGGTTGCCCTCCGCAGTCGATTGGACAAGCGACTGCGAGACGGCCTTCCAAGCCCTCAAGGCCGCCTTGTCCAGCTTCCCAGTACTACAAGCCGCCGACTTCACCCGGCAGTTTATAGTACAAACCGACGCCAGTGACTTTGGCCTCGGTGCAGTGCTCAGCCAGGTGGACACAACGGGACAGGAACATCCCGTTATGTACCTGAGCCGGAAGCTTCTGCCGAGGGAAGTGGCCTATTCCACCATGGAAAAAGAATGCCTGGCGATAGTGTGGGCCCTGCAGCGGCTGCAGCCCTATCTATACGGGCGGCATTTCATTGTGGAGACAGACCACAACCCTCTGAGCTGGTTACACACGGTCTCCGGAACCAATGGGAGGTTGCTACGCTGGAGCCTGGCGTTCCAACAGTACAACTTCGTCATTCGCCACCGGAAGGGCCGAGACCACGGCAACGCCGATGGGTTGTCCCGACAAGGGGAGGGATCAGGTGGGCGCGTGGTGGAGCACCGGGGAGGTGCTGCCCCCTAGCGCCCTCAAAAGGGGGGAGGTGTGAGGAAGACTGACAGTTCTCTCCCCCAACCTTATACAATCAGTCAGATCACAGCTTCCCCACCACAGGACAAGCTCAATTTACATGTTAATCAAGTCCATTGAAAATGCTCTCCATAGGATGTGGACACAGCAGGATACATGGACAGCTCAAAAGAACCCTCCTTTTCTGTAATTAGCACTGAACAAATGCTTCCTCCAACCTCCAAGCTTCAAAGACTTCAATTAACCAACCCTAGCCGACCCGTCTCCAATATTTCATATCGATTCATAGGCGATCCGCTCATAACTGGTCCATGGCGAGTTCATATCGCATAATATGGAACTCTCCCGCACGCACATTCCCATTTCCAGGTTCCCAGGACGCATGGGGACTGAGATATCCAGAACCAGGCCTACAGGGTCCATAAGATAAGCATGTTTGATATCCAGGCGTCGGGTAGGCCCAGCTGGTTCTGATGGTACCACCGGCTCGGTTCTGTGCCAATGCCCTGCCGAGTTATGGTCCATTTTTGGGTTTGTATCAGAAACTGCATGACCTGAGTGGGAGGAGTTCATAGACCGACCCAAGGGTTGGTTCCTGACCCTGCTATAAGTCGGTAACGGACCGGTCTTATAACTAAACGAGCGAACTGGTGGCAGCATTGTTGTTTCCCTGTGCCAGTGTTGGCAAGGGTTAACAGTGTAACAGTATCTGGCTGACCTTGAGCTCCCCCTAGTGGGCAGCGCAACGTCGAGATACACCCCAAGTCAGGCCGTCGTCCTTCAAGCGGGCCGGCGGACTAGGCTGTTTTCGTCACACTGACATTTTCAACGCTAAAAATCAGCCATGTGAACTTACCCCTAATGTTGGATAATTTTGGTAAATGAGCTCAAAGAGCTAGAAACTCGCGGGTTTTGCATGCAAACTAAAAACTGATCCATGAATAGAACTGGTGTAGTAAATTGGACTCTAGGGCTGACTAAAGATTCTGATAACCTGTTGGTTGATGAAATTACTCTTAGGTCAATGAAGGGAAATGTTGTAATTATGAGCGACTTCAACATGTCTGGTGACTGGAACATCCACCCTCGCCATACGCAGTAGCTGTTAAATACCGCTGACACACGCGGGTAACAGCAGAGACTGGAGTCAGCTCTGATCTCTGCTGTTTAACCATTTAAAGTTGAAACCAAAAGTTTACATACATTATATAAAATGACACATATGCACGTTTTTCTCACTATCTGATATGAAATCAGAATAAACCTTACCCGTTTTAGGTCAATTAGGATTACCAAAATTATTTATATTTGCCAAATGCCAGAATTATGAAAGAGAGAATTTTTATTACTTTCTGCAAAGTCAAAAGTTTACATACATTTCATTAGTATTTGGTAGCATTGCCCTTGGGTCAAAATTTTGGATATCCTCCCACAAGCTTCTCACAATAGTTGGTAGGAATTTTGAGTCTTCCATCACACCGTGTACCATACCTTCTTGCCTACGTCCCTCGACCACGAACTTCTGCCACCTATCCTGGCCTATCCTGACCTTACCGCCTGTCCCCGACTACGTCTACGCCTCACGATTCTGCACCACGCTACACCTCGGCTGCCATTGCAAGCAAGTCACGTCAGTGGAAGCGACCTGGTAGAATCCCGCCGCAGCAAGTCCATCCTGCTTTGCGGCGGGCTCTGGTGAAAACCGGGACCTACTTAGATTCCTCTCCCTGGCGTGGCTTACTCCATCGCTTGCGGTGGTCCAGAGGATCCACTACCGCTGCTCGTGACAGTAAGATCTGGCCATGGATCCCACCAAGGTGCCTCTGCCTCGCGTTGCTGCCCTAACCAACCATTGTGGGGGCAGCAATCCCAGCAGATCGCCCCAGCAGGCCAGCAACTCAGCCACCTCTCCGCAATGATGCAGCATGCCTGGCCCCCAGGAGAAACGAACGCTTCCTGTGGCTTCCACTGTCCCTTTGGCTTCCACACTGGCTGCTGGTCCAAGGCTCTGTCTGTCTATGCCATCTAAGTTCGATGGGGACTCCAATTTTTGCAGGGGCTTCATCACCCAATGTTCCTTGCACATCAAGTTAATGGGGAACCAATTCCCTATGGAAAGGTCGAGGTCGCATTCGTGGTCATCCTTCTTTCCGGGAAAGCTCTGGCCTGGGCAAACCCCTCGTGGGACAGGGCGATCCGGTCACGGCTACCCTCGCCGCCTTCCTCATCGAGTTCCGCAGCGTGTTTGGGGAAACCCCGCCCGAGCCTCTTCTGCTGAAACCACCTGACTAAATCTGCGTCAAGGTGACTCCTCGGTGGGAGATTACTCTGTACAGTTCCGCACCCTGGCCTCAGAATGTCATGGAACGATGCGGCATTAGCCGCCACCTTCAAGAAAGGCCTCTCCAGCCAGATCAAGGATGCCTTATCTACCCGTGATCTGCCTTCCTTCTTCAGTGACCTAATTTCTTTAGGATACGTTAGTCTGGGCAGCCTTCCACCCGTTTAACGCAATGACCTGCGAGATTTAATAGGTGTGCCTTCAGCCCACACCCGGGAGGATGCTGCTCCTGAGCCAGGAGTGACAGCTCTCAGGACCCAATGGGAGGGCCGGATGCCGCACCAATCAGCTGCGGGGGGGGGGGAGGGGGGTACCCGGGCAGACCTTTTAAACCTCCCCAGTTCCTCCAGGCTTTGCCTGTCAAAGGTGTTCGCTTGTTGTTTTCCTTGTGTATAGTTGTCTTCCTGTGTTTCTTGCCTCGACCTGTTTCTGACCTCATTTTTGCCTCCATTTTTGTACTGCGCTCCTGACCGTGTTTGGACCCCGGCTTGTTTCTGACTTTCCACTTGGATTACGTTTCTTGGCTTATCTGTTACCGCACCATTTTGACCCGGACAGTCTGACTCTGTGTTTTCCCTTACGGCCCTGCACTTAGCAGCATAGGGGCTATCGTCCAGTTGGGGTCTGCCATGTAGGGCAGCACGCCAAGTAGGCAGGGACAGTGGGCTGGGTGGCAGTCAGGGCCCACTGCACCTCCTCTGACATGAAATTTGGCCACTCGGATCGATATCCGTTTTTTCTGAACGGCGAGAAGAGTTCCGTCAGGAACGCGAACCTGCCAGGGGTTGTCGGTTTCCCCACTTAGATCCTGTATTTCAAAGGCCACCACAGTTATCCTCCCTGCCTGCTACTGAGGAACCCATGCAAGTGGACAGAGCTCACTTGACTCCACAGGAACTGACCCGGTGGCATGAAGAAAACCTATGCCTCTATTGTGCCAGCCCCGAACATTTCCGCTGGGTCTGCCCACTCCGTCCTCAGCGTTCGGGAAACGCGGGCACCTAGGATACATGGGAGAGGCGTCCCTAGGTGAGAGCAAGGCCTCTCCTCGTTTGACCATACCCGTTCTACTCGGCACTGGATCAGGTATCCGGGTACAAGCTACTGCTTTCCTGGACTCTGGGTCGGCTGGAAATTTCCTGGATGCTGCCTTAGTGTCCCAACATAACCTCGCTGTGGTCCGCCTGGAGAAACCCCTAGTCATCTCCTCTGTCAGTGGGCAGATTCTCAGTGATCCAGTCCGGTTCCGCACTGAACCTCTGTTCCTTCAAGTGGGGGCACTGCATAAGGAGAGACTTGCGTTTGATGTGTTACTCTGGTCTTCTTCATCCATTCTTCTGGGTCTCCCATGGCTGCAGCGCCATGCTCCTGTACTCAACTGGCAGATGGGCGAAGTCTTGCGTTGGGGGCCAGAGTGTCCTGAATCGCTTCTCCCGGAACGCTGCTCCCTCAACTCCTGTAGCAGATGCCACCCACATCTTTACCATAAGAGAGGTCTTGGCCATGAAGAGCATTAGAGGGAAGCGTCATTTCCTCATCGACTGGAAGGGGTTCGGGCCGGAAGAGAGATCCTGGCAGCCAGAGGACAATATTCTGGACCATAATGTAATCCGGAAATTCCTTCAGGCCAGAAAGAGGGGGAGGCCAAAAGGTGTGTGTGGGTGGGGGGGGGGGGTGGGTACTGTCACAGATGCCCCTGCGATGCTCATACGTTCTTGCCTACATCCCACGACCACGAACCACTGCCCCCTGTCCTGACCTTACCGCCTGTCCCCGACTACGTCTACGCCTCACAATTCTGTACCACGCTACACCTCGGCTGCCATCGCAACAAGTCATGTCAGTGGAAGCGACCTGGTAGAATCCCGCTGCAGCAAGTCCATCACGCTTTGCGCCGGGCTCTGGTGAAAACCTACTTAGATTCCGCAACCTGGCGTGGCTTACGCCATCGCTTGCGGTGGTCCAGAGTAGTGTTGAGCGATTTTTA
>JAODAL010060001.1:0-21135 GCA_025379985.1 Phyllomedusa bahiana | reverse complement strand
CTGGGGGTCCTCGTTGACGTATATATCTGCTGGAGGTGGGAGGAGTCGGGGTTTGTTCACTCGTTGCGTAAACCCGTCTGGGGGGTGAGGAGTTGGAGCTTGTTCACTCGTTGACTATATATCCGTCATGGAGGGGGTGGGAGTTGGGTTTGGTACTCGTTGACGTATTTTCCATCTGGAGGTGGTAAAGGGTTTGGGCGGGGTCATGTTTTTGTCTACCCCCATTTTGGGAGGTAGTTAGGGATCGGGAGCGGGTACTTGCTGGTGTTTTACCTATCATGGGGGTGGTTAAGGGATTTGGGTTGGCATTGTGACATATTCCACATGGAGGTCAACTGCCCTTTAACCGGCTTACTGGGGGGGGTAAATAACAAGTTAGGGGGTTTTTTCTTTTAAAAAGTAGTAACATATAATGAAAAATGGTATCGCCGGAATCTCCCAGACCAGCAGAGCACAGATCTCGGTCTTTTTACCCAACGGGGAAAATTACTAAACCACCCCCCCCCCAACCCCCCCCCCCCCAACACCCAAAAACCACCCCAACACACACACACCACCAAAACCACACAACAAAACACATAGGGCAAAAAAGTTTTTTCCTTTTCATTCCCACAAAATACTTTTGTTTTCCCCAGTGCATTTTTTTAAAAGAAGGAGGATAAGGGTCTGTGATGACTCTGATATCAGCCGCCACTTGGGGGATTTCTCTCACTCAGAGGTTTCTTCTCAGTGTTTTGAGTAAAACCGGGAGTGGATCTGCGGGGAGAAGTCCAGTCCCCCCTTTTTTTTTCCATTCTATTTGGCCCATAAAGAATTTCCCCACCCCACCTGTGTGACATCACTTCATTCTCACGATGCTTTCCGTCTCTGGGTCCTTAGGAGGTCGCGGGACATAAGCAGTCCCCACCCAATTAAACACGGGGGTGCATGCCCCAACACGGCAACGCTTTTTTTTTTTTAGTATTTTGCCCCCGTTTTTGTGGTGTACCCCAAATTTACGGTGGTTGTCGGGCTTTGTACGCCATCTTTTGTGTATTTGTTGCGCCTTTTTTTTTAGCCCGTACATGGCGCCAATTGTATGGGGCTTACACTTTTCGGGTTTTTTTCTGTGTGATTTAGGCGCATCGCGGCATTTTGTCGTGCATGAGTGTAAAAATTTTTTCCCGGTGGTGGATAGTTTTGCTTTTGTCCAATTTTGTCTTCGTGACGACAAGTTCTCGCAGTGATGTGTACAAAATGTGAGTACATTACTGGCCCCAGTGCAAATCCCCCCCTTTTTCTTTTTTTCCCCCGGGTTCATTGCAAAACGGTCCTGTACTTATTTTGGGCTGCTGGTTAAAAGTTGTAGCTCTGCACCTACTGTGTGCTCTCTGTGTTAATTTTTCCCAACTCTGCTAAAAATCCCAAAATGCGCCTAATTTTTAAATGCCCCCACAACCTTTAACCCCGGAAGACAATTTGCGCTCAAAAACCAACCAAATGCACCTTTAACAAAGGCGTAAAAATTTAAAGAATGCACCTAACTTTGAAGTTACAAGCTGGAACCCCCAAAAATGCGCCCCAAAAAAACCACTCGCGTAAAAGGCGCAACGCCAAAAAATTCCCGAAAGCCAAAATAAAACCCCACTTTAAAAAACAAGGCAGAAAAAAATTGGGAAAAACTTTGAAAGGTCGTTACTTTTTCCGCATTCAAATGGCGTATGGCGCCACCTTTGGGACGTCCCCACTGTCTAACTGGACATAGGCTGCTCGGCTTTTTGAGCGTGGCCCTGCACTTGGCTTGAGATAAGCAGTGCCCTCCCCCCCCCGCCTCCCTTTTTACCTATCTCTCATTGCTTCCAATCCACTATCACTCCTTACTCATAAACCCCTGTTTCTCCCCACTCTCCATCCCCTTTCTCCCCCTTTTTCCCCATCATTACCATAGTAATTTAATGTTTTTACTGTAATTTTTTTGTAGGTAACCTGTGCTGTTACTGTGTGTCATGTTATGTTGATTTTGTGTAGGGGAAACCGTGATTAGTATGTTATGTTGAGTTATGTAGGGAACCTGTGTTACTGTATGTTATGTTATTTAAAGTAGGTAACCCGTGCCGTATGTCGTTATTATGATGTTAGTGTAAGTAACCTGTGCTACTGTCATGTTTTATGGATGTTAGTTGGTAACCTGTGCGTACGTCATTTTGTATGAAGTATAGTGTTGTAACCCTGGCGTACTGTCTGTTTTTGTATGAGTATAGTGTAGGAAACCCGTACTGTCATGTTATGTATGATGTTGTGTTTTTGGGAACCTTTTCTATACTGATTTATGATGATGTATAGTGTAGGTCCCCGTCTGTCTTCATGCTGTTGATGTTTTTATTGTAGGTAGCCTGTGCTGTACTGCATGTTATGTAGATGTATGTGTAGGACGTGTTGTACTGTCATGTTATTATGATGTTAAATGTAGTAACTGTGCGTACTGTCATGTTAGTATGCGTTGTGTAGGTAACCTGGCTGTACGTATGTTATGTATGACGTATGTGTGGGAACCTGTGAGTACTGTCTGTTATGTAGAGTTTAGTGTAGGGAAAACCCGTGCTGTACTGTCATGTTTTATGTTTGTATAGTGTGGCAACTAGTGTTGATCGAACCTTTTTGGGAAAAATTAAGTTTGAGTCAATTCTGATTTTATTTTTAGAATTCAACCCAAAAATTTTTTACAGCTCGTTCGAGTAAAATTTTCGTTCGAAAAGCCTTTTTTTTTAAATTTTTTAATGCCCCGCATTTTGGCTGACCCAAATATGTGCAGGCCAGAGAAGGCAAAAGATTATGCTGGTGTAGGGCCTCACTGGCGGCTAAAATCACATGCCTGTTATATGTTTTCACTGTTTGCCCTTATGGAAAGCCCTTTACAGCCACCTCTGTACTTGCTCTCTGGGCTTCTAGTTTGCCCAAAAGGCACAAAATTTGTTTTTTTTGCGATTTTAGACAGGAAAAAGCTGCTATTTTTGTTAGTTAGGCGTTTTGTGGGGCTCAGGAACTTTGGGAATCAAAAAAAGCAATAGAAAGGGGGTTTGGTTTGCTGGCTGCCTCTTTCCCACACCCCGAAGCTGTATTTGGCGAATTTTTTTAACTCCTTTAAAGCCTAAAATATCAAAAACATCAAACCCCTCAATAATCATACTATTGTCTAAAAGTTCTTTTTTCAGTTTTGGGAGTTCAGTTATTGCATAACCACCGTTTCCAAAATTTAGCTTTCTAATATTTAGGTTTTTTAAAATGGAAGGCTAGAGGTTTATAACAGCAAGGGAGGGGAGGCAAGGAGCTAGAGGTATGAGACAAGGCACTCCTTTCGTACTCGGAAAACCCCAAGCGAGCTAAAATCATTGCGGGACTTTTGGGCCTGTCATCGCTTGCTTGGTTCCCCGTGGTTTATTAGTGAAGAGCGTTGCAATCTGTTCATCAAAGGTTAACGACCTGCATCCAGCGGTTTTTCCTCCTCTTCCTTTTTTTCACGCCCACAACTGCATATTGTAAACCTGAAACAAAAAAAACCCAAAAAAAGACCCAAACCCGATAATCTATATTCTGAAGACCTTTTGATGACCAATGCGTTGGGGTTAGAAGGCATTTCGAAAGATCAAGAGGCCCAAAAGGGTGTTTTGTCTCCTGTGACGCCCAAACTGATCCCTGAGGGGAGATGGAAGTGGTCCCCTGCCAGAAAAAACGAGGGTCAAACAATGCCTCCGTGCCCTTGGGTTCTAGCCTGCAGCCGAGGGTAGAAGTCAGGAAGAGGGAAACACCTGTGATGTGATACATTGCGGGGTCCAACGTTGTATGTTTTAGCAGCAGTGGCGAGCATTCATCATTTGGGGGAAAAGGATATAGGGTGTGCATGGCGGGGGCCGGGCCCAGAAAAGGAGAAGGCAGTCGACAAGTCCGCTGACATTCTTCCCAGCCGTGGTCCCCGCGGGGGCGCGGGAAAACTTGGTAAAAGGTTTTACAGTAAGGAGGCCCAGAGGGTGAAGCCGGGCCTTTTTATCATGCCTAATTTGCTGATGACGAATGTGGTTGCTTTAAACAGTCACTGAGGAAAAGCATAAAAGAGTTTGGGCACCACAAGCAAAACAGGCACATTTGGAAGCGTGAATTGTGTGGAAGGTCACTTGGAAAAAAGGCCACAAGGTTTGAGCTTGGCCCGTGCACCCCTATGCTTTGAAAGGTAGTGAAATATGGGACTATTTGAGTCATATTTTCCATTTCTTGTTTTAAGTTTATAATTTATTGTTTATCAAAAGTTTAAAATCAACGGGCTTGCATCTCTGTTATCTCTCAAAGCCTGTAGATTCACTTGTTTAAATTTTACAATCTGGGGAGCTGTTATGCTGGTTAGGCGTTTTTGGTGTTTCTAGACTGGACCCCGGCCTCTCCTGGTTCAGGATAGCGGGGACAAAAGATCCCTGTGCATTTGTGGACACAATACGTAGGTTGTTTGCTGTATTTTTTAAGATTTTTAAAAGCCCAGACAGCTTTTGGGGACTTCAGAAGCTCTGGTACCCGATTAGGCCCCTTGCGGTGTTGAAGCCCACCCCTGGATTTCCCCTTTTTGCCATTTAAATTTTTGGGTTGAAGTATAAGAACAGGTGATGAAGCTCTGAGGTAAAGTTTGTAATTTTAATTTTTAAAACATATTTGCAAAACTGTACCCAATGTCACATTTTCCGTCCCCAGTTTATTCTCTTATTATATTTATATTTTTTCAAAAATTTGATTGATTCTATGTTAAATAAAATGGTTGTTCCTGATTGACGGGCCCTCTTTAAAGTGTTCTAGATCTGTATGTAAAACTTGGCAAAACAGCCTTCCTTTTAACATTTCCAACCCCAAAGGGGCCCTTGTCCCAATTGTGAGCGTATGGAAAGCACCTTCTCCGTCTCAGATACTGTGGGCCAATTCCCACCCCCAGTAACACGCTACACTTTCCCCTTACCCAGTGTGCCCCTGATGCCTACAGCAGCCAGTTGGCAGTACCAGTTGTGGGAGCAGGAAAAAAAGCTTTTACCCCAACCATCCAAAAGCCAAAAGCCTGAAGTTGGCATTGAGGTTTTGGGGGCCCTTTGGAAATATGCTTTCCCCGTGGTAGACAGATAGGTTCACCCGTCATGGCCCTAGCATGTCCCAAAATATCAACGGACAGGCATTTCTTCCCCAAAAAGCTGTCTTGCCCGGGCCCCCAGTTGCGTAAAGTTTCCAGGGTTGAGATCCCCCAAAGTCCATTCCTATAGAACTGGATAGTAAGAGGGTCAAGGGCGTTACTCCCTGACTGCTCACTGGGTGAGTTTGGGGGTGACAGTGCCTTTGGTGATGGGTTTGGCCGGCAGCACTCTTAAACCTGCGGGATGATGCAGAGTCCAGATCTCCAACTACAACGGGTTTTCATATGTCCCAAGAAAAACCCAGGCTGTTCTAAATTAAATTTTGTCGGGAGACTGTCAATAAAGGGTCAAGGTGTGGACGGCTCTGCGCATAGCCAAACAGTGGGTGGGTGTAAAAACTGATGCCAGGCAAGGGTGGCGGGACAATGGGAAAAATCTCCTTGCGCCCTTTGGTTTGGTTGCTTGCGCAATCCCCTTGCCGGGAACACATGAACCCGGTTGTGCAAAATTTCTTAAATACCCCGGTCTTTGACTGTCGTAAGAAGGGTCGTGTTTAGTCCATTCCAGTGTTCACAACCTGCTTTGGCATGATGCACATTGTAGCGGATCTGGGCCCCCCCCGTCAACCATTTTTATTCATGGGGAACACATTTGGGAAATTTACCCTTTAAAATGCCCAGTGATTGTGGGAGTCATAATCCTTTGCATATGAAATGTTGCATGTCCTACCCAAAATGGTGCGGACCCCGGGGGTGTTGACCATAGAGATGGAGAAGGTGGAGGGTCTTGCAAAAATCCTCCGTTTTTAAAAGGCACCAAAAAGGTCGTTGGGATGATACCCTTGTCAGTGACCTTTTTGGTTTATTTTTTTTGGAACTTGAATTTGGAAATCTGCGGAAGCAGTTTTCCCCGCAGTGATGGGGAAAGGAGGGGGACACAGAGCCTTACTGCCGGAGAAAAAGAAAGGGCCCCCCCCATTTTGAATTGTATAGGTTTTTTTTAGCGGGGTTTTAGGTTGGAAAGGGGGGGTAAAACGCATTAGTCAGGAAGTGAGCGCTAGGGAGCCAGGGTCTGGTGACAGGTTTGGTGAGGGGGGAGGGGAAGGAGGCAGGGGGGGACACCATCGGTCCGATTACCCTTAGGGTAAGAGGTTGGCACGATTACAGGAGGAGGAGGCGGGAAAAGGGGAGATCCCATTAATTCCCCTTGGGCCCTGGGCTTGGGAAAATCCTGCAGCTCTCACACATGATGCTTTGTACTACATTTCCTCAACATGGCCCGCATAAAGGGAATACAAAAAACAGCGTTACGGGGGGGCCACCCTTCATGATACGTTACAAGACAAAGTGGCAAAATTTCCCTTTCCACCCCCCCAAAAAGACTGCAGGAATTTGGGACAGGCTCTTTTTCCAATCAAGAATTTTTTCCCTTCACATTATTTGTCACGGGGGAAAAAAAGCACAACAGGCCCGTAAAGGGAGCCCGGGTTCTTGGAAGGAATTTGCCGTTGGCGGGGGGGCATAAATGCAGTACCCATTTTCCCCCCCCAAAAATGTAAATCATTTGCATTTTCAAAATTAATCAAGATGGTCTTGACCATTTTGGGCCCTGAATTACCCCGTAAACTGTAGCAGTCTTCTTGAAATAGAAATAGATTTAAACTACACAATTCAGGCTGTAGTTCCTGTCCGGTGCTTCACAAACTGTTTCTACTGCTGCCGCAGCTAGATTACAAGTCCTTTGGTGAATTTTTTTTGAAAAATTTAAACCCGTTACCTTATGTCACTGCATACACCTTTTTATCCCCCTCCTTTTAACCCCCCAAATCTTTATTTTTTTTTAAAAGCCCCCCACCTGTTAAACCAGGCGTACTTGGGATTTTCTTTTGGGCCCCCACTTATTCAAATTTTTTGGGCTGGGCAAAAAGTGAATGCCTGCCCGGTACCATGTTCATTCCAATAACGGTGTTTTTTGTGTGTTAAGGGGCCTCTATAGCAAGCCCGATTGCAAGTGTCCCTATTTTTTCAGTTGCCATTTAACCTCCAATTTTTTTTTAATAAGTTGTTTCCCGTATCCTTTTTGTATGGGTGGTAATTACAGCTTCTCCTCAATTGAATAGGTATAAGAATTAACCCAAACATCTTCTGCCATTTACTTTAATGGGGTTCAAGTTCGACGAAAAACTTCAAACTAATCCTCTTTAAAACCCTTAAAATTGTTCTTAGAAATTTACCGACCTTTTTTCCCAAATCACAGTCACTAAATTGTTTTTTTTAAATTTAAAAAATGACCCAGTAAGAGGGGGCGAATTTCTCAAAAATTCAATTGCCGAGTTCGAAATTTTCTGAAAAATTTGTTTAACCCCAATTATTTGCGGAAAATAATTAAAAAAAGCTATTTCCCTCTGCGAGAGTGTAGGGTGTTGTGAATTTGTGCCATGAAAAAATAGCGGGGGAGCATGGTTTGGTCTTCTTCAATGCGTTTTTAGTATGACAGCACATTTTTGAATCCCCTTAAATCTTCACTTTCTGGGCCTTACGGGGTGCAAAACTGACCAAAAAAATGAAAGGGGGGAAAGCAGTGAAAAAGTCATTCGGCCCCACGGGAAAGAACCGACTGGGGGATAAAAACCTACCATAGCTAAAAGAACAAATATTTTCCCGGGGCCCGGGCACAGGTCGCAGCACTAAGGGGAGTAACAGCGGGGGTCACCCCACAAGGCCAGACTTTACCCGTCCCCCCAGATATTCCATGAAATATGAAGAAATTTTTTTAAAACCTGTTTCTGTAGGGGCCCCCCCGAATGAGTGGAGAGGGTGGCGGCAGTAATTTTTGCATTGACTCATGATATGTTGTCCTTGCTTTCTCTGTCGTTCCGCTTTCTTTTGTTTAATAACTATTAGTATTGCTAAGGCCAAAAAAAAAAAACGGGGTTGTTTTTAGGTTTTTATAAATCCGCCAAAATTTTCTCCTCCCCTTTAAATTTAAAATTTTATATTTTGCTGCAAGCAGCGGGGCCCAAGTAAAAGTTATCCAGTTGAGTGTGGTAAAAAACTCGTTTAATAAGGGAAAACAGTCATTTTTATTGCTTGATATTTCATTTTCATAACATATATGGTCATTGGTTAATTAACAAATTCCCGGGACGGTTAAAAATAAGTTTCTAGTTCTTTTATGGTAATTATTTTTTCTGATGCTTTTAATGTTTAAATCGTCGTGGGAGTTTTTAAAACCCTCCAGCCCGTTTCCCAAACGTCCCCAATCTGTTACTATTTCCCGGGTGCTGGGGGTCGAAAAAATGCCCAAATGATTTCTGTTCAGGTTAGTACTCTCATTGTTAAAAGGGGATTTCCCAAGAGCCATTTAGGTAGGTCTCTCCAAATCAGGCAGAATGTCAACAAAAACGCTGAGTATAAGCTGCAGGGGAGGGGGGAGGGTTTAGTGGGGAATCCAAGGGAGGTCTGAAAACTTAAGTGAAAAAATAAACGGTACAAGATTGGTTTGCCCCTACAGCAAAACAGCGATAGACTGCACTTAGGAGGACCCTTATCTGTAAGATGAAAAAGTCAGTAAAAAAAAATCACAGAGTAAAAGAAGAGAGGAAGCACACGCCAAGAACGAGCTGCAAATGTTCCCCTTGACAGTCACTAAAATAAGCAAAATAATTTTGGGGATTTATATACAAAAAAAACCCCTTTCTACACGAGTTTGAAAGTTCTTCAGTTGTCTGTTCAGATAAAGCAGGTTCTAATAACACTACAAATGTTTTATTCTTTTTAACAAAAGAAAACAAAACCCCCCCCCCCACCCCGGTCCTTAAAAACTTCTGCAGCCATTCATCAGATAGAAGCTCTCTCTGCGCAACCCAGTCCCAGTTTTTTCAGGCCGTACTAATAACTTTTTAAAGAAAACCAAAGGGGCTGTAATGAAGGTTTGTAGCTCCCAGACTGCTTTTTTTTGTAATAATTTTAGAAAAGTGTTTAAAAAAACCCCTTTTGGAATCCACGTAAAACATTACATCGTGGCAAAACCCCTTTTAAGTATCTTCTTTTGCCCATGAATCCATTTTAATGTTTCAGCACATTCAAGAAGGGTATCTTTAAAGGGTATTTTTCCTTTGATAAACCATGCGTTTCAATATAATTTTTATTAAACGGGTAAAGGGGAAAAATGGTTGAAATAATTAATGAAATAGTATGTAGTAGTTTTAGATATAATCAAGGTTTTTGAAAAGTAAAAACAGAATTTTCTAATGTTTTTGAATCAATTCACCCCTGGACGCCCCCCCAAAAAACATTAAACTTTTTCCCCTTTTTCCCCTCAAACTTTTTTACGCTAGGAATTATTCTCACTGGTTTTTGGGGCTCCCTGGACAGGGGGAGCGGGTAATAAACCCCCCTGCATAAAATTGCGGGCCCAAACTCCAAGGGGGGGGTAACTAAGTGATCGCCGGGTTCTTCTACTTTGGGCCTCTGAGGGTGAGGATGAGGGGGGGTTAAACCCAAAAAAGCCCACCGGGTTTCTACCTTGGGCAGTCCTTAGCATTGGGAACATTCTGTGGATTGCTGGAAATCCATTTTAGGGAAACGGAGTTTTTAGAAAAAAATTTAAAATTTTTTGGGTTATGGTAATACTAGATCGAGAGGGGGAGACTATCATCCACAAAGAATCTTCTGCCCTTATTTCTCCCCTTGGGCATGTTCTTTATAATTTGTTGGGCCGACTCATAACCTTCTGGACCCCCCTTTCGAATTTACTGTTCTCAATGGGGGGCCCCCGATCATAACTTCCCCCATACAGGGAAACCACCCCTCCAGATAGGGGAGAATTTGGGGGGGTTGTTTACCCCCCTTTAACACAATTTTTAAAACAAGGAGAATACACATTACCAATTTCATCAAATAACAAACCCAACCCCCAAATACCATACCCCCTGGGCCCAAACCCCCTTTTTTCAACCCCTTCTCCCTGAGAAAATATTGGGCCCATGGTACTGATTCCGATTTTTTTTCACTCTTGGGAGAGATCATTCCCAAATTTTTTTTGGCTAAGGGTTTTTACCAAATTTGGGCCCCGGGGTTAATTTGGGAAAAATACAACAGCATACTTTTATGGTATTTTGACAGACTCCCCTTCTCGACCAAATTTTTGTCCCAAAGCCATTTATTTTGGAAAAATCATGGTTTATGTGGGGCCTAGTTGGGGCAGTTTCCTTGTAGGGCATTGTGGGGAAATTTACAATTTCTGTTGGGGGAGTTAAAAAATATAGTTTTTTCCAAAACCCCATTTTTTTTTAAAAGGTTACCCGGGGGGATCAGTTTATTTTGAATCCTGCTTTACCCGGTCTTGGCTTTGAATTCCCTTTTGGGCACCCCTCTGGTTGCCCATGGCGTCCCAGGTAAAAATGGGGGGCAAAATACCTTTTGGGTTTTGGGGGGTTAAATGGAAACTTTTATTTCCTCTTACATAGGGGGAAGTAAATTGTCTTCCTCTTCCTTTTAAGGGGGGAAATATGGGAGTGGATGATAGCTTTTGGTAGGGGACTTTTTCCTGGGCCAAAAAACCAAGGAGTTTAGATCTAATCTTTTATGTAAACCCCCAAATCCAAAAACATCAAAACCCACTGGGGCTGTACTTGATTTTATTTAAATTGTTTTTTAGGGGCATTACTATAGGTGTTACAGTATCCTGGTTTGAAATTTTCCCAAGTTTTTCCCACCTTTTCCCCCCCAGAGAAAAGGTTTAAATTCCCCGGGGATATGGTTTAAATTTCCCCCGTCGGAGTTGGGTTTGGTTTTCAAAAGGGTTTCTTAAAATTTTTCCAAGGGCCCCAAAAATGGGGTTCCCAGGTGGATTTGGGTTTTTAAAAAAAAATAAGGGGAAGCAACGTTAGTGCTGGGGTCCCAGGTGCATGGGAAATGACCCCAAAGGGGGGACGGGCGTTGAACATACATAAAAAATTGGCTTATTTTGTTGGGGTGCAAATACTTCATCCTTTTTACCAAAAGGTTTTTTATCATTGAAAAGTTTCCCTGGCATATGTTTCTTCTATTTTGGGAAATTTTAGATTGCCCATCATTTTCTTTTTGATTTTCCCACTGAACCTTTTTTAATTTGGTGATTTGATTTATTTGGGGGTTCCGTTCTTTTTCCCTTCTTGGGGTTTTCTTTTAATATCATGATTCTAAAATGGGAGGGGGTAAACCCCCATAACCAAGGGAATCCTGGGACCATTAAATTCCTGCTCCTTGGGGGCCCGGGGTTTTTCTAGGTTAAGATTTTGTTTTGGGTTCCCCTTTCCATCGACACATGGGGTTTTAAAAGAGTCATTCTAGGGAAGCAAGGTTTTTTCCATTTCTGTCTTTCCCTTTTTTAAAGCAGATTGGGGGGTTTGGGACCCCAGCTATTTTCCAGTGTTTCCCCCCCGCTGCCCCCCCAGGAACCACAATTTAGCCCCAGGGGAATCAGTTACAATTTTATATTGGGTCCCTAATTTTACAAAATTTTAATTTAGAGGATTCTTCCCCTTCCCCGACCAAAACCGGTTGGACCTGGTCTTCCAGGGGGAAGTGCAGTTTGGGGATTTTTAAATTCATCACAAAGTTCAAAATTTTAAAGGTTTTTCCACCTGTGTACGGAAGGGAAATTTTTCCAGAAGGTGGTTCACCCCCCCCCTGTGGGATCGCCACCTCCCGTAAAATTTTTTTCCAAAATACAAACCCAAAAGAAGGTAATAAAGGGGTAAAGGATGGGGTTTTTAGTGACTGTTTTACCCCCAGGGGTTCTCTTGCCCGTACGACAAACCCCAGGGAGGTTTTTCCTTCAAGTTTCACTGAAAGGGGGGGGAAAACAGGGAACCTGGTACGGTTCCCTTTAAAATTGGGTTTTTAGGGGGAACCTTGCCGTTTTTCTTCACCCACACAAAATTAAAACCGGGGTTTTAAACGTGGGGGTTTTGATTTGAAACGAAACTGGGAAAAGAGAAAAACGTGGCAAAGGGTTACTGGGCAATTTTATTACACAGATTCATAACACACCTTAAAAGGCTATCATTTCCCCGGGACAAAAACTGTTTTTGGATGATATTCCCCCCCTTTGGGGGGGCCTAAGGAAAATTTCCTCTTTGGGCCCTGAAAACCCGTGGTTTCTAGGGGGGGTTCCCTTTCCCGAATACAAAGCAATGGGGAAAACCTCGGGCCCTGGGAAGGGCGTTTTCCCCGTAGCTTTAAAGGGTTTTTTCTCCGGGGTGTGGCATTGACGGCTTTCGATCTGTTTCCCGGCTCTGTGGATAATATGGGGGTGTGTGGGAGGGGGTAAATAGAGAAATAGGGCCCCAATTGCAAATTTTGGATGGGCCCCCCCCTCCCCGACCCCCGACCATGAAACCCAAAAAGTTTTTAGATAATGTAATAATACAAGGGGCAAAATTCCCCCCATACAACTCACCATCTTTCTGGGTACCAAAAAAAAATCCACTAACCAAAAACCAAAATTACCAATAAGCCCATTACATAAGGACCCATTATTCCACCCGAACCGACCCCAAATTACCCACCCATAGTGACTAAATTTAAAACCCCCCAAAACCTTAAAAGTCATACACAAAGACCAATACTGTCTAATAATATAGTGACCATATAAATGGTATAAACCCCCGTACAAGGTCGCAGACTGTATATAACCACCATACAGGACCAAAAAAGGGTAACACCAAGACACAGCTCTGCAGACTGTATAAAACCCACCAAACGGGGACCATAAAGGGTAGACACCAATGTACACAGGCTCTGCAGACGTATATAACCCCCATACAGGGCCCATATAGGGTAGACCCAGTGTACCAGGCCTGCAGACTGTAAATTACCTCCATACAGTGACCAAAGTGGTAGACACAGTGTCCAAAAGGCTCGGCAGACGTAATTTACCCCATACAGGCCCATATAGTGGAAGCCCCCAAAATTTAAACCCCCAGGCCGCAAAACTGTATAAAACCTCCATACGGGACCAAATAGGGGTAGACAGCATGTACACAGCTCGGCAACGAAATTTTACCTCCAACATGCCCATAAGGGTGACAGCAGGACACAGCCGGCAGACATAAAGTGATTACAGTGCAGTTAACTTGTGATCAAGGTGACGTTTCTCGACCATTCATTACTTTCTTTTTTGTTCTGCACCCGGGTTCCAGCCCCATCATGATGACATCTCCCGCCCACTTGTCCCCAATTTAGACACAAATATCTAAATCCTATTTTTCCAGCCCCCTGCCCCCGCTAATGGGGTCTTTTAGACAGGGGGGGTTTTAGATAGGATATATGGGGCCCCAAATAGGCAAGCAAAGGTAGCCAATAGTGCCCAATAGGCAGGAGGTTTAGTTAGCTATGGGGAGCCATACAGGAACAGGGGTTAGGTGGCAAATACCATTAGGTGGGGTTTATACAAAGGGCCCCATATAAGTAAAACCAGCTTGGGGGGTTAGCAGGGCAAAGGGGGCGTACAGCGGGCATATGGGGGCGACAGCAGCAAATAGGGGGCTGACGGCAGGCATATAGGGGGCTGAAAGGGGCAGGCAGGCAGGCAGGCATATAGGGGGCGAAAGGCAGGCAGGCAAAAGGGGCCTGTATATCGGGGCGGCATATAGGGGGCGAATAGGCACGGGCATATGGGGGCTGTAAAGGGCAAGCAAAAGGGGGGCATGGGCACATAGGGGGGCATGGGCAGGCAAGGGGGCTAAGGCGGGCATATGGGGGTAAAGGCAGGCAATGGGGCCCTATGGGCGGGCAAAGGGAGCTATACCCAGCAATGGGGGCTAAGGGCGGGCATGAGGGGGTATAGCGGGAAAAAGGGGGGATGGGCAGCTTGGGGGGCTATGGGCAGGCATAGGGTATAGGGCAGGCATGAGGGGGTATAGGCGGGCAATGGGGGCTATGGGGCAGCATAGGGGGCTAACAGGCAAGGGGGGGCATGGGCAGGCATTGGGGGCATAGGCAGGCGGGCATATGAGGTATAGGCAGAGGCATGGGGGGGGTATGGGCAGGCAGGCTTTGGGGGGGGCTATAGACGGGCTATGGGGGGCTATAGGCGCATATGGGGATAGGCGGCATAGGGGGCGGGAAAAAAAAACAACTTACTCGCCTCGCCCCCTCCCCCGAGCCCCCCCTGCTGCCCCCCGCAGGCTCGCGCTCAGGCGGGGGGCGGGGTGATGTAAACCACCGGGCGCGCCCCACTTACCACAGAGGGGCCGCAGGGGAAAGTACCAAGGGGGGGCGATGGGCCCCCGACTGCAGCTCCGGGAAGCCTGCCTCTGAACGCTCGGGCCGGGGGGGCCCCCGTTCAGAGGGAGTATGCCCCGGCCCCGCAGCTCCCCGCCAGCACAGTAAACGTTAATTCACTCCCCGGGGGCCCAGGGGCGGAAAACCCGGGTAGGGGAACGCGGAGCAGCGCCCCGGGGCCCCCCCAAAGCGCGGGGGCCCCTTTGCGAAACGCTACCCCTGCTACCCCGGGTTTTTTTACGCCCCGGGGTGTGTGGTTCAGGTTCGGCCCCAACTTTTTTTCCCAAATGCCCCCTTTTTATTTTGGGAAATAAATCGGGGCCCGGGGTCGGTTTCAATAACTGTTGGGGTTTCCAAAATTTGGCCATATTGGTTGGATTTTTTCCTAAAAGATTTTTTAAGTCTTTTTTTGGACTGGGTGGGCCCTCCCCACCCGAAAACATATCTGTTATCACAGGACATACTTGTATCCTCCCCCCTGGGCACCCAATTGGCGATTAAAATCTGCAAAAAGGGGTATAAGGGTTTTCTACCTTGTTTCCCTGTTTTGAATTAATTCTTTTTGATTGCAAGCAACACATTTTTCACACCTCTTCTAATTGACTGCTCAACAGAGATTCCGGGTCCGAGTAATTTTACTAATTGAAGAGATCATCGACTGATTCTTGTGTTACCGCTCCATGGCCCTTTGCCGTACTTGGGAACAGTGCCTTTTGGTAAGCAAAACTTCTTATTTTTCCTCCAAGTCCATCTTATGTTTTCTGCCCCATCTCCTCCCAATTCCCCCTTTCCTTTAATTCCCTTTGGGCTTGAAATTTGTTTAACGGGTTTCAATCCCTGATTTTGGTGTATCCTGGCCTGGTTTGGTTCTTCACCCTCTTTCCTCCTTTTTTCCCCGCTCTGCGTGTCCATATCCGGGGCCGTCTCTGCCCCCGAAAGCTGGGGGAAAACTCAACCTTGTAGCCTGATAAGCGTTTTTAAATGCCTCTTCTTATCCCACCTCCACCTTTCCCTGCGCCTGAGCTTAAGAAGCCCCCTTGGGGAGGGACTGGGGAGCGTCCATTAAGGCTTGTAAGGTTTTTATTGTTTTTGATTTGGGGTTCCACTAGCGTCTGGAAACCTCCAAGGCCCACCTAAGGGTGACTCATTGCAAACCATAGTGGCTTAGTTTTTGTTATATTGACATTTTTCCTTCAGCAAGCTTTCAAGCTTTTAGTCACACCTTGAGGGCTGCGATTTCGGCTGACATTCCAAAGGGAAAAAAACCAGCCTCACCGTTCCTGCAAGGGAACCACAGCAAAACCTGTATGGAAACGTTCTTGGTCGCTTCAACCTGGACCATCTGTGAAGAAGAATAATTTGGATCCTCCACCGGATTTAGAGACAGAGGGGAAATGTGATTTTTCACTTTCCAATTGAGAAGACAGTCAGGGCAGAGAGCTATGTGTTATAATCTCCAAATCCCCCCCTTTAGAGGAACAGAAATTGGGGCCAATCAAGAGAGAGGCAAATGTTTTAGTAACAGATCCAAAATTACAAAAATGGAAATCGCAGCAATGGCTTCAGTCGAAGGTGATTAGGAACAGGCATCGCCAATATTCGAGGATGGTCATGGGATGCAAATATTTTTACAGTATTGTTCTTGAAAATATCATGAGTCCTATCATTACTGAATTGAGCAGCAGCAACAGCTTTGAGACAAGAAGGAGCAGCTTGTGCAAGGTGATCAAGTAGACATGAGTGATATCCCAGGGGTCTCATACGATCTTGATGGACTTGAGCTAAAAACACCATAGGCATGACCATTATGTTCAGAAAGAAAAACATTAAAAGGTTTAGAGTATTCAGGATGATATAGGACAGGAGCTCGCGATATGATATTCTTGACACGGAAAAAACAGGCAAGATCTGTAGAGGAGAGTTCAGTAGTCTCAGTGAGATAGGTAGAGGCATCATGCCGCGCAGTAAGACAAGTAGATGCGTTTGGAATCCATTCACGAGCATCGGAGATTAGGGCCAAAAAGTGTTGCAATTGGATAACATTGACCGGGAGGGGAAAGTCAGAAATAAGGCTGGTATATGCGTTGTTAACTTTTATTTGGAAATATTTTAAAAGACATATTAATTCAAATTGTATACGAACCGCTCGCAGTAGCCTCCTGTATATAAGGGCGGTAGCGCTAAATGATACTGTACAAAGAAGGGAAGGTGATAAAGGCCGGGAGTTATTCACACAGGCGTAACCAATGGTACTGACCCTGTCAAGCCCTATACAGGCTAAGAATTCCCTAGCCTAATAACAGAAATTAGCGCCCTGATAAGGACGATCCCGTCAGGAACCTACCCCTACAAAAAAACAAGCCCTACAATGCCCTAAAATTTCACAGCATTATAATAATGAAAAAAGTATCTACTTCCAGAAAAAAAGTCCCAACAATGTTTCGGTGCCTACCCGGACCACTTCAGGGACAATGAAATTTGGGAGGCTAGAAAAAAAGAAGCAAGATAACCAATGGACATAGATCAATATAAACATTTCCCACAAAGAATGTGTTCACAAAACAACAGCACTCAGAAAACACCTTGGCGATATACGACACAAGAGGGATACCCCCTTAGCAAGGCATATTTGGCTGGCACATGAAGACCCTGGTGATTGATCCTGACATAAAAGATAAAGTGGGACCACGCCATGATTACTTTCAGGAAAGGATGGATCTACAGAAAACATTTAAAGGTCCATACATTCCCCACCCATAATACCTGGCTTGACAGACAACCCTGGGCATGTTAGATGTAGTCTGTTTTGGGGTGTAAGTTTCTCAAAAACAGGAAAACCTTTCACTACCCAAACAAACAGGACAATTTTTCCGATGGGGACTTTATCAACGTAGGACGTCAGGTTTGTCTACCTTTTTTAGTTAAAAATCGGTAAAAAATATTGAAAAAACCACTAGAGAATTCCCCGACTATGGGGGAACACCTTGGCGATATACGACACAAGAGGGAACCCCCTTAGCAAGGCTATTTGGCTGGCACTAAAGGGGATTATAAACTTCTCAAATTCAGAGGATTGACATGATCAGACCACACCTAGAAAAAGGAAACGGGAAAAGGGCATTATCTTAAAGAATCCTTCTGGTTTTATAAATTTGAAGACCTTTACCCTAATGGGCTAAATGAACAGCTGAATTTCAACTTTTCCTGTAAAGTATTGCATTATAGATTATTTTTGTGGGGTGGGTATGCATTTCTGACTTTGACCATGGGTAATGATAAATATTGAATTGGGTTTTCCCCCCCGGTCTGATATTTAGATGGCTATTTGTCTGCTTTAACTGTGCTATTTTCCTTGTCTTAACCATATTTCTCTATCTGATTCCTCCATTGTTTATGGATACACCTGTTTATAGCCCCTAACAATGGGGATCCCAAATTACAGCTTTTAACTTTCCAAAATCTTTATGGGATCCCCTGTTTAAACCCGACCTTAAGGGCGGCTGGACGGGGCTTCCCAATTAATGGGCTATTTTTATTAGTAGCCCTTCGGGGCCCCCCATCTCTTTCCGCATTGGGACGTCATGGTATTATCTATTTATTAGCGTGCGCCTTTGCCTCGTTTTGCACATTGGTACGTCACTTCCGGTCTTACCATGACGCCGCATCTGCGGCTCAAGCCCAGCCTGGAAGGACCCATGGTGGGAGGAATATAAAAAACTGCGTTCTGATTGGGCGGGGGGATTAAAAATGACTGTATTAGTCTGGATTGAAAAAAACTTTACATACGGCACACCATAGTTATCCGGACCCGTGAGCCATATCTCTAGTCCTGTTACCACCTCTGAATAATCTACCGTTGGTGAGTTTAATCCTTGATTTATGTTTTCTGAGTGGTGTATGTTTTGTGAACACATTCTTTTGTGGGAAATGTTTATATTGATCATGTCCATTGGTTTTTCTTGCTTCTTTTTCTAGCCTACCAATAAATTGTCCCCTGAAGTGGTCGGGTAGGCACCGAAACATTTTTGGGGACTTTTTTTCTGGAAGTAAGATACTTATTTCATTATTATAAATGCTGTGATATATTTGGGCATTGTAGGCTTGTTTTTTGTAAGGGGTAGGTTCCTGACGGGATCGTCCTTATCAGGGCGCTAATTTCCGTTATTAGGCTAGGAATTCTTAGCCTGTATAGGGCTTTTACAGGGTCAGTACCCTTGGTTACTCTTTGTGAATAACCCCCGGGCCTTTATAACCTTCCCTTCATGTACAGTATCATTTAGCGCTACCGCCCTTATAACAGGAGGCTACTGCGAGCGGTTCGTATACAATTTGAATTAATATTTTTTTTAAAATATTTCCAAATAAAGTTAAATTTTTTTATTTAATGTGCCGTCTAGGATAGAAATTTCTTATTTTTCTTTAGGTTCATTGGCGCCTAGGCCACACTTACCCCCAGTGTTAATATTAGAGAGGGAAATTCTTCTTTTACTTTATGGTGATTTGATAGGGGCCGGATTCTTTAAGACAGGGCTAGATACTAATCAGTGGCTGAATGGGGTTTAAATGAGATTATTCTCAGACAAGGAATTTTGCACAGAAGAAATATACACCATCCTTTAATATAGCCTTCAAAGAATTACAGAAGATCTTAGAGATCAAATTTCTACCTGGTGGGGTTCAGAGTCTACAAAATATATAAAACATCAAATTGTACCACGCGGTCTCCGTATCTCCTTGACCCCTGGTACCAAAGTGAGAGGCCCAGGCTTCATTAAAAAGGGGGAAGAGGAAGCTACAACTAGTTCCTTAAAATTTATGCAACTTCTCTTAGAAGATGAACAATCAAGTCTAGAGATACAAAATTTCAAAAATTAAAAGAGCAATTAGAAACTGGAAAGGGAGTTTTGAACAACATCCAGCTATACTACCAAAAGAGAAACATCTACATAATACATAAGACGATTCAAACCATTTAAGGACCGAAAGCACAAACAATTTGGCGTGATCTCTTCGATTTCAGGGAAAAAAAATAAAGCATATATTATACTCTGATATTAAAGAAAGTAGGGAACAGAAAATATTAGTTTCCTTACGGACACTGAACTATAAAGACTCTAAAACGTGAACAGAACAGACGACAGAGTCGAAGCCAACAACGGGCAGAGGGTACGAGAGGAGGAGAAAGAGGGAGAGGCCGACGACAAAGGGGTTCTCAAAGACCTTTTTTAGAGGGGAATCACCCCTTTCAACTAAGAGACCGTACTCCCACAGGTCAGAAACCAAGATAAGTGAAGATTCAAAATTGATCATCAACTTATCTTCTCACCCCTATCTCCAAAGTAAATGAATATCCTAAAATTGGGCTTGTCCTTTGTTCCACCATGAGATTTGATGCTTTTAGGTGGGTCAAGGACATTTAAACCTTTTCGGGCGTAAATTAAAATGGCACAAATATCATTGCCTAAAAAAATAAAGGGGGGAGTGTGCAGAGCTGGGGATTGGGGAGGATCTTCTGGAAGGTGTTAAACTCCTCTATGAAATATCAGAGGGTAGAATTAATCACTGGTCAAGGCCCATTTACTGAGCTTAAAACCAAAGAGCACTAAAATGCCGCCCTTGGGGGGAAAATTTCATGTGGGATATTTTGGCTCCCAAGTGACAAGGACTTGGAGAGGCTCAATAATAAAAATTCTCCGTAAACTATACAAGACATGAAAATGAAAAGGGAGTCCTCAAGTTAGAACGGGACCATAATTTTCATAATAAAAGCCTCCGATAAGGGGGCAATATTGTGCTCCTAGACCATGAAAAATATCTGGAGGTGCAATAGACTTTCTGGGGGATATAACTTGTTACCAAAAACTAGTCAGTGACCCTACGGAAAATTTTAAAGGTGAACTACTATCTCTATTAACTGATGCAAAAACAAAAAAAACTTATCTCAGCACAAGAGTTTGAGTTTCTATTCCCTAAATCTCCAAGAGTACCAACATTTTACAGTTTACCAAAGATACATAAAGGGGAAAGAGGCCCTTAAAGGGTCGACCAATCGTGTCAGGTATCGATTCCCTTACTCAAAATTGTGGATCTACCTTGACATGTATTGGCAACCCTTTGTGGAGTCCCTTTCATCTTTCACTAAAGACACTATGAATCTGCTTGGTAAAACTTGATGGGGTACAGGTCCTCCCTGAGAGCGGCTCGCCAGCATAGACGTCGAGGCACTATACACCGTATTCCCCATGAGTTGGGGATGGGGCAGTAAGAAATTTTTTGCGAAGTAGAGGGGGCCCAGTTTGCCTTACACAATGACTTTGTACTAAACTTGTTGCAATTTGTCCCCTTTCTAGAATTTATTTTCTATTCGGTGACAGATTCTTCCACCAGCTGAGGGGAACTGCGATGGGGAGCCCTTGCGCCCCATCGTATGCGAACCTGTATCTCGGCTGGTGGGAGAGTCAGCATGTCTTTGGTGAGAGCATGTCCATCTGGACAAACCAAGTGGGTCTTTGGACCCGCTACTAGATGATATTTTCAAACGTGTGGAATGGGGCCAAATCAGATTTCGGGTCATTCATTTAACATCTGAATGTTAATCCCTGGGGTCTAAGATTCACGTCAGAAATACAGGCCAACTCCTTAACATTTCTCGTGTCAAGAATCACGAAAGAATGAACGGATGTTTCAACCACAATCTTTCGGAAACCAGTCTCAACCACTCCCTT
>JAODAL010060000.1:0-21136 GCA_025379985.1 Phyllomedusa bahiana | reverse complement strand
AATTGGAGGTCACAGCTAATAGTTGAGGTTTCTCTGTGCAGAAAATGGACTAATTTCGCTGAGCTGTTTGGCACAGGAGAACGCAGGTCCTATCCCTATGAGACGCTGAGAGACACTGAGGCTGAAAACAGGAAACGCTGTTCTATGTAAAACGAGGTCATGTGATTTTTCCAGCCAATCGCAACCATACACATCCCAGTCATGACGTCGCACACACATCTCACCCTGCTCTATTCTGTAATCTCATTTGCTGGCCGCCAAAATTACAGGAAGCGCCGAAAAAGGCGCGATCTTAATAGATGATGCTCAGATTTTAACCTTAATTATCGCATGATCTGGAAATTTCGATCACCATAAAAAACCTTGCCGATTTCAACTTTGTCGATAAAAATCGCTCAACACTACTGTTCATGCATTAGGAAAAAAGTGAACAACTCTGGTTTGGTGCATTTAATGCCAGAAATAGAGAAATGACCTGTTCATACATGTCGCCCATAATTTTTAAGCATAGTGCAGCATACAGTGACAATAAGAGTCTACTGTAAAAATAAAAAGTATACCATGCAATATATTTTTTTTATTGAATTTATATGTCAAGAGCTGCATCATCTACTACACTATTTTAACATTACGTGCTGTTGTCAGACACACAGACAATGGTCCATCACCCGGCTGCTGGCAGACCCCGCACTATAGTCTGGGCCTCTGTCCATTGTCGCGGACGCTCCTGGCTCCAGCTCCACCCGTACTCACCTGGTCCCGTACTGCTTCCTCCTCAGCGCTCCTCTCTGTTTTCCTCATGTAAGACGCCCCTTCCCTACCGGGCACTAGGGGCGTGTCTGCTTTGAGAAGCATCAACATGAGGTTCGTCAACAGCATGAAGCTTCCCGACCCCGCAGAGTTCTTCGTCTGGTACCTATTTTTCAGCGGCATAGTTAACCCCTGCTGGTTCCTGGGAAGAGCCTATGCAGGTCAACAGAACTCACCTCTCCGAAGAAGAGAAGACCCGCAGAAAGAATATGGGCCTGTGCGTCTACTGTGGTGCATCTGAGCATCTTCTGAGAGACTGCCAGATCTGTCCTTGAAACTCCAGAAGCTAGGTTTCGTGGGAGAGGTGAATCTGGGTGAGGCATTTACATCTCCTACCTTGACCATGTCGGTCAACCTAATCCTGCTATCCAGCTCTAGTATTTAAGCAGCCATCTTCATGGACTCTGGGTCAGCGGGTAACTTCATCCATCCTACACTGGTCGCCAAATTCCAATTGCCTGTGGTAACTCTAGCCCAGCCTCTCTCCGTCTCTTCTGTGAACGGGCAGGTCCTCTTCTGTGCCATCCGGCATCGCACCCAACCTCTCACTCTGTGCATTGTGATTCTGCATCGGGAACAGATTTCCTTCCTTGTCCTACCTTGCTCCTCTAACATGCTTCTTCTGGGACTCCCCATGCTATGTAGGCATAGTCCTAACCTAGACTGGGATTCTGGTGAAGTCCTATGCTGGAGCAACCGGTGTCATTCCTCTTGCATTCCTTTTTCACCTCCTCCTCGTCTTGTGGATGCGTCGGCCGGCAGCTTCTCCTCTCCCCAGACTCCCGGTGCACTACCAAAAATTTGTGCACATCTTCTGCAACAAACAGGTTGAGTGTCTGCCTCTTCACCCTATGATTGTCCGATCGAGCTTCAGCCTTGCACCACCCCTCCACACTGTAGGGTATATCCGCTGTCCCGGCCCAAAACTGAAGCCATGTCGGCAGGCATCCAGGAGAACCTGGCAAGGGGCTTCATCCGCAAGTCTTCCTCTCCCATGGGTCCAGGATTATTCTTTGTCGAGAAGAAGGATGGGCCTTTGTAACCTTGCATAGACTATCAGGGTCTTAAGAAGATCACCAGCAAGAAATGCAACCCACTGCCGCTGATTTTGGAATTATTTGATAGAATCCGAGGGGAAGGCGCACAGTCTTCTCCAAACTCTACCTCCAGGGTGCTTACAGCCCAGTATTCTACAAACTTTGCTTACCTCCCTCCCTCCACATCCCCAATTAGTTTCATGTATATCTTCTGAAGTTGTTTATTCTTAATTGGCACAGGAAGGTTTCCCCTGCCACACCTCCCAGTACTGAAGATACCTAAGGATTTGGTCTAGAGGGAGATCCTGGAGCCGCAAAAATAGTCAATGTTCCCATTGTAATAAAAAGGGACCATAAAAGGGGAGGGGGATTACTGTAACAGCATGGACCACGGTCGCGTCCATCACCCGGTTGCCGGCAGACTCCGCACTGTGGTCCGGGCCTTTGGCCACGGTCGCGCTTGCTCCTGGATCCCGCTCCAACTGTAATCACCTGGTCCCGTCCGGCTTCCTCCTTGGCTAGTACACTCCTTTGTGTCTTCCTCCTGTGAGCTGCATCTTTCCTTACTGCCGCACGTGCACCAGTCTCCTAGATTTAAAAGGTCAGCGCACAACAGGTAATTATGTTTTTACCAATGCGCTTTTGGCAGGGGCCTTTTAGGGATTCCATTTCTTGCTCTCCACGCCCAGTTGTTGATGTCCATTCCCTTGTGATTCTGCTGTGCATTCCCTACCGAATCCTATTACGCTACCATCTGCTGTACTTGCTTACGATTAGCCAGTCTACCTCTACCTGCTGTTCTTGCCCATACCTGTCTGCCTGTCCATCCATCTTGCTGCTCCACGTTCCGGCTCATTCCAGTGTTCTACACCCTGCTTCGGCTGTCAACACAAGGACCTGAGGTGGGGGTAGCAACCTGGGGCTTCCCTGCAGAGAAATGTCTGACCTGCTTTGCGGCGGTCTCTAGTGAAGACAAGTCTGGTGTCTTTTCAGCCCGAAAACTGTCGCAGCCCCGTTCGCTATATTTTAAAAGCACCCATATGCCATTTCATACATGTGGCACTACAGTATGTGCAGTTCTGACTTCAGACAAAAAGTTCTAAATACAAGCCAGCATCTTGCTGTTGTATGTGGAAGCAAATGAGATTAGAGTAGGTAAGTTGGAAATTGATTCTGAATTTATATAAATGGTTTTCTAACCATGCAATTTCACAGCCACAGCTAGCTTTAGAATCACACATACTGTTTAGATTGTGGGCGAGTCTATAGCAATGATTTACACATCAGACTCTGCTGTTCCTAGCTATCCCTGTTACTCTGACAATGAGTGCAAGAGATTTATAAAGTGCATTACTCCGGCTGCTGGGCTCTAAAGGGTTTTTACTTAGCTAAATGAGCGGCTTTCAAAGTCCATTACAGAAATAAGACTCTGCAGGAGATGACTAACCATGGTCGGCTTGAAGGACTGACAGAAGCTTAGAGCAATGAGAGAGAAGAGAAAGAAGGGAGAGGTAGGGGAGAGAGATGGTCATAGCCAGAAACCCTAAGGGGAGATAAAGAGGTGCTTCCACGCTGGTTGAAAGGCGCATTAAATAAATATATAATCTGCATGAATAAATAAACCTGTCAAAAATCTGGCCTGTGGTATTCCTTTTATAGCATATTTAATGTGCCTAATTTTGGCGTATATAAAAAAAAAAAAGGTGCATAGCATATAATTGCCAGCATATTTGATGCTCCTACTTTAGGCGCATTCAAAAATGTTATGCCTGGCATAAAATGCGCCTAGGTTTGGTGTGCAACAGTTAATTTCTATAGAGAATATGGCGTCAACAGTTTTTTGGTGCAAAATACACCAAAAATATGGTGCAGCCCTAATGGGACATGTCGCTCAAAATCTTCATCTCCTGACCAAAGAAAAATCAACACAGCAAAGTATATAGAAACACTGTTCAAATATCTGTTCCTACATTGTTAAAAGTTAGTCATTGTAGTGATAAACCCCCTTTAAGGATTTGGAAGCAAAGGCATTTAGGTATGGGGTTTTCCATGATATAATGGGTCAGAACTGAATTTTGTGATGCTAGGGGTGGCTGCATAAGAGGGGTCAAAGAGGTCTTAGCAGTAAGCATTGCAGTCATCTGCAAAAGTTATAATGGGCAGGATATAGTAAAAAAGAAGAGACCATCCACAATTAAAGACAACATCACACTTGAGTCATTGGTTTTATAGAGGATCTACTCGTATCTATTCTCCTGCTATGTCTGCAATATTAAATACTTGAATACTTGTAGTACCAATAAGTTAACAGTTTAACATTTTTCAGGTTTACCTGGACCGGGTGCAGCCTGGTGGCAGAGTTTCCTATTCCTTCTGTTGTGGTGACTGCCATTCCGTGTAGGGAACAAATAGGAAGCAGGCATGCTGTTGCTGGAAAGTGTCTACACATTAGTAAAGGAATATGAAAAGAATAACTTTTGACCTATATAACAAACTAAAGGAGATGGATTTTTTTTATATAACATTACATTTAAAGGGGTTTTGCTACGATGTAATGTTGATGTAGGATCCTCCATAATGGGTTTTTAATCACTTTTCTAAATATATGTGATTAAAAAAATTGCAGCCTGAGAGAGCTACAGCCTTCCTTACCTGCCCTTAGTTACTTAAAAGCTTGCACTAGATACGACCAGGCAGAGTGACAAGATCTGCTGGCCGGGCTTATGCAGAGCACACTTCTTATCTTAAGAAAGGGAGCTGAAGAAGCTTTCAAGGCACCGGGTAGAAATATGTTGTCTTTTGTATACAGAATCCACTAGTTGTAGTGTGATTATCTGAGTAGATCCCTGCTTTATCTGATGACAGGGAACATGAAGGAGCTTTCAAGAGTCTGAAGGAGCTTTGTTTACATTTGCTTCTTAGCAGATAAGGCACGTCCTGGCAAAACCCCTTTAAGAACTGGCTCATAAATGATGATAATGCAAACATTGTAGAACCATAGCATGCCAGTCTTGATCATACATGTAAATGTAT
This sequence comes from Phyllomedusa bahiana, assembly GCA_025379985.1. Lineage (NCBI taxonomy): Eukaryota > Metazoa > Chordata > Amphibia > Anura > Hylidae > Phyllomedusa > Phyllomedusa bahiana. Next base: position 16,256 of record JAODAL010060000.1, on the reverse strand, counting down.
GTGGACTACAGTGTATGTGGCTGCTTCATACAGTTATGTTTTAATACTGCATAGTCAGAGTACAACACTGCAGGTACTGAACTGCCCTACTATTTCTACTATTTCTATGCAGCAACCATGGGGCACAGAAGCTGTGCTCTTGCCATTACCAGTGGGTGTTAGCTATAACGTGCACCTACATGGTTTTACAGAGAGGGAGCTACACCCTCCACTCTCCTCTTTAGGGTATGTTCACACGGGCTAATTTCGGCACGTATTTTGCTGCGTATTTGTGCGAGATGCGAGATGCGCACCAAAATTACGGTAATCCATAGTTCTCATAGAGAATGTGCCGCCGCGGGAGTACGTGCTGATCAGCGCGACTCCCAAATCACCCAGTGTAATTGCGGCCATACTGTACACGCCGCAATTACGCCGTGTGAACATAGCCTTAGTGTCCTGCATCCACTTCAGGCAGTGCCTAATTGATTGGCAATTAGTCACCCTGACAGACAAGTATTGCAACAGTTCTGCAAAGTTTTAAAGAGATAACCACAACATTTCAGACTCAATTCCTCTTCTGGGACTACAGAATATAAAAATATAGATCAAAACAGTTAATGTGTTATTAACACCACATAAATGGTATAAGCAAAAAAAATAAAGATGATGTAGGTCTCTATTTAAAAAAAGAAAAAGTTAAATCATCAAACATGAACTTAAAATCTATAATAGTAAAAAAATAAATTTATGTAGAAATGTACTTGACTTGGCTTAAAAACTACATAAAATCACATATGCATTTTGTGGCAAACAAGAGTGCTTGTAATTTTATTATTTATTAAATGTCTTTTCTTTTTTCTTTTTCTACTTTTTGAAATGACAAAAACTAGATAAGCAATTCCAGCCTTTGCAAATGGATGACAAAGTTCAACAACTAGGCTTGAGCCACGTCTAGAATTCTAGCTTAACCCATTTGTGTTTGACTTCTGTTTGGATGCCATATATTCTACTATTGCAGTTTACATCTGTAGAACCAGAAAGAAAGTTACAGGTACACCATGGAGGAACGCATCTTGCTTTTTGGCACACACCAGAAGAAAAAGAGTTCATAAAGACATTTTTAAAAGAATTCATGTATATTAAAAATGGTCATGGAAAATGAGCTGGGACTGGATGGGGTGGAAAACCAAATATACTTAATCCAACATGAGAACCAATGAGCCTATAAAAAAAACACACACACACAAAATAAGTTAAAGATTTTCCAGATATAAATAAATGTGCTGCACTATAAATGCCTACACATATATACACATACAACAAACCTATACATACTTATATAGAACTATAAAGTGAAACTGAGTAGATATTTAAATAAATAATTAATTGCAATACACGCTTGTAAAAAGTCAAAGTGACACTGAAAAAAGTAATGCAGCAATCTACAGCAGCATTAAATACATCCAGAAAAGTGACATGCTGCAAACAAATACATAACTCATTTTAAGTATGGCAATTCATTACCCCCAGAAAGATACAGGCACCGCGATTAATGTTTTGCAAATTCTTTTTCAAGAGGTGGAACTTATAATGGATTTAGCCCTTCATTGGATGGATAATTCCTTAAGTCACATCCGACTCACTGAGCTTTGCAATGTGAATGGGATTGATGTCAACCAGATATTTATCTGCATGCATTTGGTTTAGCCCATGATTAGTGCAAAGTAGTACACTGGCTCTAGGAAAGGGATATCACTTAGCCAACCAGTATTTTACCCAGTAAATTAATATCTGATTGGCATCATTTCCATTCACATTGTTCAGCAAGTCAGATGGGAGTGAGGATTGCACGCCCAAACCACCGCAGCCAGTTTTGACCTCTTTGACAGAGCCACATTTTTCAAATATGACACTTGTCACTTTAATGTGAGAAAACTTTTTAATACTTTTATCTATCAATGTGATTCAGAGATTGTTTTTTCATGACATATTGTGCTTTAAAGGGGTTGTGCCATGAGTGGGAAACATGTCCACCACTTGCAGCACCGACTGGAGAGCTGGCCGAGCTTTCGCAGTCACTCTCCACTCTGTTCTATGTGAGTTCTGAGTACAGCTGAGCGGTGCATTCAGCTCTGCTCAGAATTGTCATAGAACAGAATGGAAAACCATGCACAAGCGGCTCTCTAGTCTGTGCTGGGAGTTTCGGGGGCCCGCTTCCGAGATAGCACCTATTAGACAATGATCATATACTCTTTCATTTTCAAACGTGAAAAAATTCTGTGTGTAAGACAGATAGGTATACTAAATAAAGTAGTTTATTATTGGCATCTATCCTAGGTCTACTTTATTTCCACATAATTTTTTAAATGTTTATTTTTTTTACGACATGCTTATACATTTAGTAGCAATTTTTCACATTTGCTAGATATTTTTTAAGGACCAGTCCAGTTCTAATGTGGCTTTGAGGGGCTTGTATGTTAGATACCCCCCTAAATGACTCAATTTAAAGAACTGCACCACTTAAAGTATTAAAAACAGCATTTAGGAAGTTGTTATACTGTAGAATGTTTTACAGAAATTAAAGCAAAGTGGAGGTGAAATTTCAAAATTTCGCTATTTTGCAGATTTTCAATTTGTATCCATTATTTACTGGAACACGGTAGATATGACCAAGAAAATGCAACTTAACATCGATTCCCTCAATCCTTCCATTTTTAGAAGTATCCCAAATGTGGCCCTTGTGCGCTATTTGATTCCACCACAAGCCTCAGATTAAAAGGAGCACTTACTGGATTTTGGAGTCTCATTTTCACAAGGATATTTTTAGGCGCCATTCCATGTTTGCGGACACCTTAAGTTGCTACAACTTAATAAACACCCCTAAAAAGACCTCTTTTGGGAAACAACATCCCTTAAGGTATATATCCAGGGGTGTAGTGAATATATTGACCCCACAGGTGTTTCAGCATTAGGCTATGAAAATGGAAAATTTAATTTTTTCCAATAATATGCAGTTTTAGCTAACCATTTTTCATTTTCACAAGTAATCCTGGGGCAAAAGCACCACAAGATTTGTTACACAATTTCTTCCAAGTTTAACAATATCCTATATGTGGGTATAAACTGCATGGCAGTGTGTACAAAGGTATTTGACTTTTGGGAGGCAAAGTCCTCAAAGTACCAGGACACATGGAAACTTCCAGAAGTCACCCCATTTTGGATTCAACACCCCTCAGGGAACTCATCTGATAATGTGTATTGTGCATTTTGACTCCAAATGTGCCAGGTTTTTTTTAGCCGTGAAAATAAAAAAAATAAAAAAATTCTGCCATTGTTTTTCAGGTTTCATATTTAAATGCGTTCGCAGTGCAATATAAATGACAGTATAACTTTACTATGGGAATCGGTACAATTACAAAAGTATGAGTTTTATATAGTTTGTTATGTTTTATTATCTTTACTAGAGATGGGCGAATCGATTCTAACGAAGTGGAATTCGTTTAGAATTTCAGGAAAACTTCGGTTCGGAACGAAGTCGAATTTGGTACTTCAGGTGAACGTAGTGTGCTTTTGATTGATAAAATGCTGCGAGCACATGGCGCTCATGGGGCAAGCACTATGGGAGAAGAAGGGCAACTAGCCTGCATGACATGTGCATGAGGTGAAGCCAATAGAGACGGCGGGATTCTGTTGACGTCACCGCAACTATATTAGCTCCGGGCGCGACGCGGGAGCTCACCACTCCTCTCACTGTGCTTCATCAGGAAGGTGCTGCGCGGCTGATAGCACTCTACTGAAGAATTGATTTTTATATAGCGATTTTGTGGGGTGTTCAGCCTCGTCTAGAGGATGTTCTCTTAATGTTTATTTCTAATTTTTTGGGGTATTGGATCTGAAAATCCAGTGTGCGTCACTGCAGCTGCAGATACATTCATATCCTGTGGGATCTAAGCCAGTTCCTGGTGTTTTCATTTAAAGAAACAGCGTTTTTACATACAAATACCATTTTATTTTTGGCTGCTCAATTCCATGCAGCAATTTTAATCCTGGGGTTAATTAAGGTTGTTGTGCTGGTGTGTGGACCCATGAATCGTCTTTTTCAACGCAATATATAAATTTTTCACTGTAGCCTAATTCACAAGCAAAGGGTATATTATCAACTTGTATCTCTTGTTGTGTGGCTGTAGAAAACACGCAATTGTAAACCCGCTACAAAGCTAACTAGTTTGTGCGGCTCAATTTCTTTGGCACATATTTACATTCAGGGGGTTATTAAGTCGTTGTTTTGTGGTGTGCTGACCCATGAAACCGTCTTTTTCAAACGGCCAAAATATATAAATTTTCTGTGCATAATTCACCAAGCAGAGGTTAATTACAACTGTATCTCTTGTGGGTGGCGTAGAAAACACGCAATCTGTAACACGCTACAAAGCTTACTAGTTTGTGAGGCTCATTCTTTGGCGCAATTTACTTCCAGGGGTTAATTAGCGTTGTTTTGCTGGGTCTGTCAAAAATTAAACTGTTTTTTCAAACGCCAAAATATATAATTTTTCCTGTAGCCTAAATTCATGTCCGAAGGTTATTAGCCTGTTTATGCTTTTTAAATTTAGTAAAAAACACAGTGTTTTTAAACGACACATAAAAGTAAATTTTTCCTGGCATTTAGTGGAGCGCCATTTATATCCAAGGTTAACAAAAGCTTGTTATGGGTTCATTTGGAGTCAAACAACAGGGGGATGTTATTTATCATATACGATATCTTTCATCAACAGTGTCTGTCCTTTTTTGATCTCTAAACAGTATGTCAAAAAAGAGAGGTGGCGGGGCTCTGCACCTGCGAGTGGGTGGCCAAACATTCCTGGAAACGGCCCAGGTCGCAGCACAGCAAGGGGAACGTCGCAGAAGGGGTACTCCGGTGAGGGGGAAAAATGCCCGCTGTCATCTGCCCCCTTTTGTTTGTTCGCAACCCCAGGGTTTTTTGATTGGTTGCTGGGTTTCATCCTCTTCCTCCCCAGATGACATCTGAAAAACCCAGCAAGAGCGGTGGGAACTAACACAACCATATTTGGGCAGGGGGCCCGGGGGGGGGGGGTCAGCGGCCTCCCCTGTCCTCACCCCGCTCGTCCCATCGGTTCCCTGCCCGGATTATATGTGGTTGGCTCAGCGCCACTTATAGCGGGGATAAACAATTTGAGGAGGGCAGTCAGCAGCTATTTGGGGGCGGGAAAAAATGGGGCCCAATACGCCTGTTCTTGAGTAGGCGGCAAATTTATAGATGTGGAGAGTGGTGGGAGGTCAGTTGTGAAGGGTCACCTGCATACCAAAACCGGGGATGAGGACACAGTGACGATGAAAACAAAAAGATGATGTGTAGCGACGCACTTGGGAGCGGGTGAGGCAAGGGCTTCTCTCGTCAGGAGAGGGGCGTCAGCTTTGGCGTCAGGGAGGCGAGCCCGCAAGTGGGTCTGTGGCGTGGTCAAGGATAGCAGAGTGTGAGGTCGGGGGGCCAAACGGCCAAGGGGGGTAAAAAACCGCTTCGCAAGGGCCCCGAAAGTAGGGCCCCGGGGTCAGCGGGCGCCCGGGGGTGTCACTCAGTGCGGGGCGTTTGGGGGTAAAATCAGATACTCGGCGGGTGTGGCTGTTCTTTTGCTAAGAACCGGAGGAGCCCGAATATGGGGTATATGTAGATCTGTGGGCAGAATGTGAAGCGTCGGCCAGGGAGCTAACGTTGGCACCTCGGCCCTGCGTCAACTCATGAGTGTCACCATCCGGTGGACTGGGATGATAAAACGTGGCTCAGATGTGGTGGTCCATCTAGCCGGCCGCAGCAGCCAGCAGCGCCAGTGCACGAATGCCATTGCGCCAGTCAAGGCTCCACCACCTCTTTGCTGAAGGGAGCTGTTTCTCTTTGCCATACATCTCCCGGGTCCAGATTGCTCCTGCTCTCGCTAATACATGGCGCCAGCAGTCGTTCAGCGAGGCGATTGCAAAGTGACAACAGTATGCATACCCAAACCATCCTAAGGAGCACGAGCTGCCGTTGCTCCTGTCTCCAATTGTTGGTACTGCAGTCCCCTTCCTTTCCACATGGTGGACTCTGCACTCGTTCAGAGAACTAATCGGATGTGCCGCGAGCCGGATGGAGAGTTCAAGGCCGTAATTTCTTTTCCAAAAAGGCAGTACAGCACTTCATAAATATGTAGAACAGAAGGTGGGCCAGTCCTGAGCTTTTCGGTTTGTTACAAGGATGCATTGGCAGCATGCGGACGTCTGGAGCTGTAAAAACTATGGTCAGGGCCAAGACATGTCCTTTACGGCCCATGGCATTGTGAAACGTGCTTCCTGGCCCAGGGCATCACTACAACTTAGACAGGAGACGCCGCTTTCTCCTCCACGTTGTCAAACTGCGGCTCTTGCGCCAATGTCTGCCTCTTCCTTCTCTTCCACCACCACCATCTCAGCCTCCACAAGTACTGCTCCATCATACTCTCATGTGTTAGGGCACAGCGGGTGGTTGTCACGCAGTTCTACACCTGGCTTGCCTGCCGCGGAACGAAGTCAACCAGGGGAGGAATATGCTACGCATCATGCAGCAAGAGATCGCTGTGTGGCTTTTTTTCCGTGCCAAACTGCATAATCGGAAACATGGTGTCCGCAACTGCTCCGAGGAAGGAGGATGTCCATGCGCCCTGCATGGAGCATGTGTTCAATCTGGTTGTTGAAAAGGTTCCTCGAAGTCTTCCAACCGTCTTCAGAAGATTCTGATAATGGCCGGAAAACTGTGCATGCACTTCATCCATTTTCCTACAAAAGGCCAGGATACACCCTCCGTCGAGTTGCATCGGCAGAACAGCCTCTCACCAACACACTATGATATGCGATGTTTTCCACCCGTTGGATTCCAGCCTGCACATGTTGACCTAACTGTATGAACAGAGAAAGGCCATTAACGATTTTTTGATCGATCCAGGCGGACAGGAGTACTCCCCTGTGTAACTTTGATGTCAGGCCAGGTGGCAAGCTTATGCGTGACACCTGCCGTTTGTGAGCTGAGGCCATTCGAGGAGGCCACGTTATTTGTCAGTCGCCAGGACTACGGTTGATTAAACGTCATTCCAATGCTTCATGACCTGGAAACAGATGCTGAAAAAAATCTGATACTGGGCAGGGATTGGAGACCTGTGGCGACTAAATCTCGCTGCCACATGAGTCGGTGGGGACTGAAATGGAGGAGGAGTAGGAGGACATTGGAGAAGAAAAGCATTTGTTGGTGAAATGAGTGGATTTTCTACCCAGGTGACAAGCGAGGAGGAGAGCAGGGAGCAGATGAAGGAGGTGGATGGTGATGAGGAAGACGACGCAGATAGACCAGGCCAAGCAACTTGGGCAGTTATACAGTGGAGATGAAGGAGGGGGAGCCCCTCAGAGTCACTTGTGCAGATGGCAGCAGCCATGCTGATTTGCCTGGCTAGTGACAGCCGAATAGTCCAGTATCCGGCAGAGGGATGACTTCTGGCTCTTCCACCTATTGGACAAACTTCAAATACTATAGGGAAATCCTCCGTAGTTCAGTTGTCCGCTGCCTATGTGTGCATACGTTCCTCCTCTGACAGGTCTGGACCAGGGGGTTCTTCAGCAGCTCACATACTAAATGCAGCGGCTGATGGGGGAAAGGTGGGGGGGTTTTTTTGGAGCAGTTACCAGCTCCATCAGCAAGCATCCTAAGTCTGGAGGTCACTGATGAGCTGCTTCCTTCACCGCCTAGTGAGGAGGGTAGTCGACAGAAGCAGCAGCAGGACTGGAGCAGAACCCTGGAACCAACAGGTGGGGCCTACTTGGACACAGCACTTCTGCACCCCAGGTAGAAGATCCGCTGGGACTACTGGGCAGGCCAAACTGGATGTGTGGCGCTACTTTGGCCGAGTTTGCAGTGGGAGAGAAGAAACTGTCATGCCCGGCCAGTAGTTGTGGCATCAGAGGCCGGGTGTTCAGTGGGCGGGGCGCCATCGTTTCCCATGAGAACATGCTTGTCACGGGAAATGTGGAACGACTGACCTTTGTCAGATGAATCAGGCGTGGATCGGCCAGGATTTCCACACACCAATGCCTTAGACGCCGTTTATGACTACAATAAGCCATGGACACCTCACCCAAACTGTGTGACAATGAGTCTGGGTTTCAAACTACTTGCCCTCAGCCACTATTTCTGATGCCGCCACCCTCCTGATGCCACACATCTGCTGACAGTTTCTCATCTGCCACCTACCTCTTTACCTAGGGACTGGTATTGCACCCATCTCCACACTTGTCCGTTGGGCCACAGTCTGAACCTCATGCTGCTGCCACAGGTACCTCCACTCTCTGTCATTGTTCACTCTGGGCCGACTCCAGTTTTTTCACCTCCGAATGTCATTGTGCCACTGTCTGGACCTCATGCTGCTGCCGCGTTACCTCCACTCTCTTGTCATCTGTGACACCTGTGGCCTACTACTGTTTTGCCACCTCAGAATGTCATCTGTGCCACTGTACTGACCTCATGCGCTGCTGTGCTATGGACCTACACACTGTGTACATTGTGCCACTGTCATGACCTCATGGCTGCTGCTGTGGCTGCTGCCGTAGACCTACACACTCTGTCATGTGTGCCACTGTCTGACTCATGATGCTTGCATGTTGTTGCTGCCGTCACACTATTACTCTATCGTGCATTGTCCCACTCTGTGGCCTACTCCTGTATTTGCCACCTCCAGTATGTCATTGTGCCACTGTCTGACCTCATGTCTGCTGCTGTGACCTACACACTGTGTCAGTGTGGCCACTGTCTATGACATCATGCTGCTGCTGCCGTGACCTACACACTGTGTCATTGTGCCACTGTCTGACCTCATGCTGCTGCTGTGGTTGCTTGCCGGACCTACCCACTGTGTCATTGTCCCAATTCTGTGGGCATAATCCTGTTTTTGCACCACCTCCAGAATGTCATGTGCCACTGTCTGACCTCATGCTCGCTGCTGTTGGCTGCTGCCGTGACTACAAACTGTGTCATTGTGCTGCAACTGGTTTGGAACCTCATGCTGTGAGGTGGCTGCTGCCATGACCTACACACTGTGTCATTGTCCCACTCTGTGCCTACTCTGTATTTGACCTCCTCCAGAATGTCAGTGTTGCCACTGTCTGACCTCATGCTGCTGCCTGCCCGTGACCTACACACTGTGTCATGTGCCACTGTCAGACATCATGCTGCCTGCTTTGGCTGCTGCCGTGACCTTACACACGGTGTCTTTGTGCGACCTGTCGACTTCATGTGCTGCACCGTCACCCTCCACTCTCTGTCATTGTGCCACTCAGTAGCTTACTACTGTTGTGCACCTTCAGAAGTCATGTGCCACTTTCTGAAATCACTTTGCTGATGCTGCCGTGACCTCCACATCATGTCATTTGTGCCACCCTGTGGGCACTACTCCTGTTTTGCCACTCCAGAATGTCCATTGTGCCACTGCTCTGACCTCATGCCTCTGCCGAAGTCACCTCCACTCTCTGTATTGTGCCCTCTGTGGGCTATCTACTCTTTTGCCACCTCCCAGAATGTCATTGTGCCACTGCCTGACCTCAAGCTTGCTCGCTGTCTGAGCTCCACACTCGGTGTCATTGTGACACTCTGTGGCCTACTCCTGTTTTTGCCACCTCCAGAATGTATTGTGCACTGTCTGCCTCTTTGCTGCTGGCCACCCGTCACCTACACTCTCTTTCATTGTGCCACTCAGTGGCCTAGTACTTGTTTTGCACCTCCAGAATGTCATTGTGCCACGGTCGGACTTCAATGCGCTGCTTGCCGTGTCGCTCCACACTCTGTCATTCGTGCAAACTTGAGGCCTACTTGTTTTTTGTGCCACCTCACAGAATGTTCATTGTGCCACTGTCTGACCTCATGCTGCTGCTGTGGCTGCTGCCGTAACCATCACACTGTGTCATTGTTAACCAATGTACTGACCTCCTGCTGCTGCTGCCATCACCTGCAACTCTCTGTCATTGTGCCACTCCGTGGCCTACTCCTGTTTTGCCACCTTCAGGAAGTCATTGTGCCATTGTTCTGACTTAACATGCTGCTGCACCGTCACCTCACACTCTCTGTCATTGTGCACTTGTAGCTTACTACTGTTTTGCCACTCCAGAATGTCATTGTGCCACTTTCTAAAATCATGCTGCTGCTGCTCCGTGACTCCACACTCTGTCATTGTGCCACCACTGTGGCCTACTCCTGGTTTTTGCCACTCACCAGAATGTCTTTGTGCCACGTTGACCTCTTGCGCTGCCGCCGTCACCTCACTCTCTGTCAGATTGTGACACTCTGTGGCCTACTACTGTTTTTCCTACCTCCAGAATGTTTTGTGACCACTGTTCTGACCTCATGCTTGCTGCCGTGACCTACCACACTGTGTCATTGTGCACTGTTGACCTCATGCTGCTGCTGTTGGGCTGCTGCCGTGACCTACCACACTCTGTCATTGTGCCACTGTCTGACCTCATGCTGCCTGCTGTGGCTGCTGCCGTGACCTAAACACTCTGTCATTGTTGACACTGTGTCTGACCTCATGGTGCTGCCATGGTCACCTCCACTCTCTGTCCTGTGCCACTCTGTGGCTACTCCAGTTTTTGCCACTCCAGAATAGTCATTGTGCCACTGTTGTCCTCATGCTGCTGTGCTATGACCTACACACTGTGTCAGTTGTGCCACTGTCTGACCTCCATGCTGCTGCGTGTGGCTGCTGCCGTGACCTACACACTCTGTCATTGTGCCACTGTTGACCTCATGCTGCTGCTGTGGTTGCTGCCGTGACATATACACTATGTCATTGTCACCACTCTGTGGCCTACTCCTGATTTTGCCACCTTCCAGACAGATGTCATTGTGCACGTGTCTGGACCTCATGCTGCTGCCGTGACCTACACACTGTGTCATTGTGGCCACTGCTCCGTGGACCTCATGCTGCTTCGACTGCCGTGAACCTACACACGGTGTCATTGTGCCACTGTCTGACCTCATGTGCTGCTGTGGTTGCTGCCATGACCCTACACACTGTGTCATTGTCCCACTCTGTGGCCTACGCTTGTTATTTGCACACTCCAGGAATGTCAATGTGCCACTGTTCTGACTCTGCTGTGCTCCTGTGACTACACACTGTGTCATTGTGCCACTGTCTGACTCTTTGCTGCTGCTTTGGCTGCTGCCGGTGACCTACACACTGTGCTCATTGTGCCACTGTCTGACTTACATGCTGCTGCAACCGTCAACCTCACTCTCTGTCATTGTGCCACTCAGTAGCATCCTACTGTTTGCCACCTCCAGAATGTCATTGTGCCCTTTCTGGAAATCATGCTTGCTGCTGCCTGACCTCCACACTCTTGTCATTGTGCCACCCTGTGGCCTACTCCTGTTTTTGCCACTCCAGACTGTCATTGTGCCTACTGTCAGCCTCATGCCTCTGGCCGCCGTCACTTCTCCACTCTCTGTCATTGGTGCCACTCTGTGGCCTACTATCTTTCTTGCCACCTTCAAGAATGTCAATGTGCCAATGCCTGCCCTCCAAGCTGCTGCTGTCGTGAACTTCCCCACCACTGTGTCATTGTGCCACTTGTGGGACTACTCATGTTCTTTTTTGCCACCTCCAGAATTGTCATTGTGCCACTGCCCTGGGACATCAGCTTGCTGCTGTCGTGAGTCCACACGGTGTCTTTGTGCCACTCTGTGGCATACTCCTGTTTTTGCCACCTCCAGAATGTCATTGTGTGCCCTGTCTGACCTCATGGCTGTGCTGTGGCTGCTGCCGTGACCTACACATGTGTCATTGTGCAACGTTGGAACCTCATGCTGCAGCACTGTGGCTGCTGCCATGACCTACACACTGGTTGTCATTGTCCCACTCTGTGGCATACTCAGTATTTGCCTCCTACAGCATGTCATTGTGCCACTGTTGACCTCATGCTGTGCTGCCGTGGACTACACACTGTGTTATTGTGGCCACTGCTGACATCCATGCTGCTGCTTTGGACTGCTGCCGTGAACCTTCACACGGTGTCATTTTGCCACTGTCTGACTTCATTGATGCTGCCACCGTCACACCATATATGTCATTGTGCCACTCTGTAGCTTACTGACTGTTTTGCCACCTCCAGAATGTCAATTGTGCCACTTTCTGATAGATAATCATGCTTGCTGCTGCCGTGACTCCACACTCTGTCATGTTGCCACCATGTTGGCCTACTCCATGTTTTAGCCACCTCCAGAATGTCATTGTGCCACTGTCTGACCTCATGCTCTGCCGCCGTCACTTCCACTCTCTGTAATTGTTGGCCACTCTTGTGGCCTACTACTCTTTTGCCCCTCCAGAATGTCATTGTGCCACATGTGACCTCAAGCTGCTGCTGTCGTGAGCTCCACACTGGTGTCATTGGCCACTCTGTGCCTACTCCCTGTTTTTTGCACATCCAGAATGTCATTGTTGCCACTGTCATGAACCTCATGCTGCTGCCACCGTCACCTACCACTCTCTGTCATTGTGCCACTCTGTGGCCTCAGTTACTGTTTTTGCAACTCAGAAAATTGTCATTGTGCCACGGTTCTGACCTCTTGCTGCTGCTGCCGTGACCTCCACGACTCTGTCATTGTGCAACTCCTGTGGCCTACTCCTGTTTTTGCACCTCCAGAAGTGTCATTGTGCAACTGTCTGACCTTAATGCTGCTGCTTGGTGGCTGCTTGCCGTAACCATACCACACTGTGTCATTGTACCACCAGTCTGTCCTCATGCTGCTGCTGCCATACCTCCACTCTCTGTCATTGTGCCACTCTTGTGGACTACTCTGTTTTTGACCACCTCCAGAAAGTCATTGTGCCATTGTCTGACATTCTTGCTGCTGCCACCGTCACATCCACTCTCTGTTTGTGAACTCTGTAGCTTACTTACTGTATTGCCACTCCAGAATGTCATTGTGCTCTTTCTGATAATCATGCTGCTGCTGCCGTGAACTCCACACTCTGTCATTGTGCCACCTGTGGCTACTACCTGTTTTTGCCACCTCCAGAATGTCATTGTTGCCACTTGTCTGGACCTCATGCCTCTGCCGCCGTCACTCCACTCTCTGTCATTGTGCACTCTGTGGCCCTACTACTGTTTTTTCCACCTCCAGAATGTCATTGTGCCACTGTCTGACCTCTGTGCTGCTGCCGTGAGCCTACACACTGTGTCATTGTGCCACTGTCTGATCTCATGCTGCTGCTGTGGCTGATGCTGTGGGCTGCTGCCGTGACCTACACACTGTGTCCATTGTGCCACTGTCTGACCCATGTGCTGCTGTGGCTGCTGCCGTGACCTCACTAAACACATCTGTCATTGTGCCACTGTCTGATCCTCATGGTGACTGCACACGGTCCACCTCCACTCTCTGTCTTGTGCCACTCTGTGGCCTACTCCAGTTTTGCCACCTCCAGATGTCATTGTGCCACTGTTGATCATGCTGCTGCCGCGTCACCTCCACTCTATGTCATTGTGCCACTCTGTGGGCCTACTACTGTTTTGCCACTACAGAATGTTCATTGTGCCACTTTCTGACCTCATGCTGCTGATGCCGTGACCTACACACTGTGTCATTGTGCCACTGTCTGACCTCATGCTGCTGCTGTGGCTGCTGCCGTGACCTACACACTGTGTCATTGTGCACTGTCTGACCTCATGGTGCTGACACGGTCACCTCCACTCTTGTCCTTGTGCCAATCTGTGGCCTACTCCAGTTTTTGCCTCCTCCAGAATGTCATGGGCCAATGTCTGACATCATGCTGGCTGCCGCCGTCACCTCCACTCTCTGTCATTGTGGGGGCCACTCTGTGGCTACTACTGTTTTGCCACCTCCAGAATGTCATTGTGCCACTTTCTGCCCTCATGCTGCTGCTGCCGATGACCTACCACTGTGTCATTGTGCCCTGTCTTGACCTCATGCTGCTGCTGTGGCTGCTGTCGGGCCCTACACACTGTGTCATTGTCCACTCTTGTGGCATACTCCTGTTTGTTTGCCACCTCCAGAATGGTCATTGTGCCACTGTCTGACTCATGCTGCTGCTTGTTGGCTGCTGCCGGGATCCTACACACTGTGTAATTGTGCCTCTATCTGACCTCATGCTTCTGCTGTGGCTGCTGCTGTGACCTACACTACTGTGTCATTGTCCCACTCTCGCGGCCTATCCTGTATTTACCACCTCCAGTATGTCATTTTTTTTTTTTGTGCCACTGCTGACTAATGGCGCTTTTGTTTGGCTGCCATGGTCCTACTCACTGTGTCATTGTGCCACTGGTCTGACCTCATTGCTCGCTGCTGTGGCTGCTGGCCGTGTCCTTCACTCTGTGTCCATTGTGCACACTGGTCTGACCTCATGCCTGCTATGCTGTGGCTGCTGCCATGACCTACACACTGTTGTCATTGTGCCACTCTGTGGTCCTACTCCTTTTTTTTGCCACTTACTAGAATGTCTTTGTGCTACTGTTGACCTCATGCTGCTGCTGCTGTGATTGCCGTCAAATCCACACTGTGTCATTGTGCCAATATGTGGCCGACTCCGGTTTTTGACCCCACCAGAGTGTCAGTGTGCCACTCCTGACATCTTGTGCTGTGGCTGCCGCCGTCACCTCCAACACTCTTTCACTGATGTTGAACCTGAGCCCCCCAGCTTGTTTTTTTCAGCTGTCGCTGCCATGACTTTATCAGGCTACATTGCCCTTCAGTTTTTTGGTCAGTTTTGCCCTCTTAAGTGCCCGGGGAATTTTTTATAGTAAAGCGATTCAAGAGCGGCGCCAGTCTTGTGCGTGTAATAATAAAACACAACATTGTATGAAGCCCCAAACCAAGCGCCCTCTGCATATTTAAGCATGGCACAACGTTCTACAGCCCCCTGCAGGCCCTGTGCAGCCTGGAAATAGCTGTTTTTTAAACGTGATTCGCCCCAAAGTAATTCGGGACAAAGTTATTTTTTGTCGGGAAATTCGGCGAAGTGAGCGAACCGAATTTCAAGAAATTTGCCCATCTCTACCCCTGCTGTGACATCCCCTTACTGTGCTGTAACCTGTGCCTGCTCCAGGAACCTACTATTGTGTTCTTTGTTAACCCATGTGATCAGGCACACTCACAACCCTCACAGTTTAAATTGCGCTCTGAAAACTCATCTTCTTAGACAAGACTACCAAGAACCCTAATTGTTAACCCCCCAAATTCTGTCACACATCCGTCAATTCTTGCACTTTGGCAACCACAGGCACTGATCTGTATATAGATGTATGGTTGGGATGGCAGGTTCATCCACTTTTTTATGTATACTACCCCATATTTATGTAACATAGCTGGACCATTGTAAACCAAGCACTCTTTACCCTTTGTTTCACCAATACACCCTAATAGATTGTAAGCTCTTGCGAGCAGGAAACTCACACCCCGTGTCTCATTTGTAAGTAGCTTTTTTATAATGTAATGTCTGGTTTGTCCGTGCTTATACCCTCTATATTGTAAAGTGCTGCGGAATATGTTGGCGCTATATAAATAAAGATTATATATTATTGTGTTCTCACTTCAGTTATTTGGTCAATTTTGCCCCTGTATCCGCCCAGAGAAGTGAAGTGTGAAGCAATTCTAATAGCGGCGGCTGTCATACTAAAACACAGCATTGTATGAAGGCCAAACCACACTCCCTATGCATATTTCAGCATGGCACAACACCCTACAGGCTCTCCGCAGTCAGTAAATAGCTGTTTTTAACGCAATTCGCCGCAAGTAAATTCGGGTTGAAAATAATTTTTGCGGAAAATTCTGCAAACCTGGCGAATTGAATTTTTGAGAAATTCACCCATCTCTAGTCATAAGACTTTGAAATCCTACGAATTTTGCATCAAGTAACAGCTTTAATAATGATTCGTTAGAGCCTACATAAAGCTACATGTGTTAACTAATTTTTGTAACTTCTTAACTCATTTACTGCTTTATTTATGTTTCTATTGTATGCTTTTCCAACCTCATCAATGTTAGGGGCTAGGGTACCCTTCTCAGGGAGAATGTCTTAAAACAACAGAAAAGCAAAAACACTTATGCTGATATCTGATAAAGCTGACGGGCAAGCGGCCAATCAGAGAGCTGACAAGGGAGGAGTTATAGTTACACAGTTAAATAGTACAGCCTGTCAGCTCTGCACTCAGTACTGTGTTTTGTGCTGAGTTATGTAAAGTTAAAGTTGGGGCCC
>JAODAL010059999.1:0-21138 GCA_025379985.1 Phyllomedusa bahiana | reverse complement strand
GGGGGGGGAGGAGGTGGAGGGAATGAGAGCCCCGGGAATGTCCGCTCAGTGAAGTATAAGGAGATCCAGGAAAGATCTAAGTTCATGATGCTAAGGGAGGAGGGGATTTGTAACAGAATGGAGTGGTCGACAGTGTCAAAGGCAGAGGACAGGTCTAGAAGGAGAAGAACAGAGTAATGGTGTGAGGCTTTAGCAGTTGCTAGGTCATTTGTGACATTGGTTAGGGTAGTTTCGATAGAGTGGGGTGGTCGGAAACCAGATAGTAGTGGGTCAAGGAGAGAGTTGGAGAAGGAGGAGGGGGAGGCAGTTGAAGATAGACGTGCTGCTTGAGGAGTTTGGAGGCAAAAGGGAGCAGTGAGATGGGGCGATAGTTGGACAGAGAGGGGGGGGGGTCAAGGGATTTTTTTTTTAAGGATGTGTGTGATAGTAGCATGTTAAAAAGATGAAGTGAGGCATTGGATCGAGATTACAGGTAATTAGGTTGGATTTGGACACTAGAGAGGAAAGGTTGTCATGAATAACAGTGGAGAAGCAAGTTAAGAGGGAAGAGCATTGTGCAGATATACAGGAGGGCGCTGGGGACTATGGGCTAAAGCTTTTTCTGATGAAGTTGATCTTGTGTATGAAGTGAATGGCAAAGTCATCTGCAAAATGGAGAGATGGGGGAGGAGGTGCTGGTGGACAGAATAGAGAGTTAATGGTGTTGAATTGGTGTTGAGTTGTTTGGGGTTGTGAGACAGGAGAATATGAGAGTGGTGAAGTAATCTGGTTTGGCTAGTGTGAGTGCAGATTTAAATGTATGTAGTGATTGTTTGTATGAGGCAAAGTCATCGGTGGACCGGCTTTTCTTCCAGCGATGTTTGGCAATTCTGGAAGCTCGCCACAGTTGTTTAGTCTAGGCTTTGTGCCAGGGTTGTCTGTTGAGTTTGCGGGTTCTATTGTGTGTGAGAGGAGCGACAAGGGTGGTGGCGATTATGTGGTTGTAGAAGGCAGTGGCTGCGTCTGAGTCATTAAGTGAGGATATGGTAGAGAGGGATGCAAGAGAGTCACAGTGAGAGTGAGGGTTAAGATTTTGTAGGTTTCTGTGGGGGTGTACTAGGTGTGGGACCGGAGGAGCAGGTGGAGTGGAGATGGTGGAAAAGGTAAACAGATTGTGGTCAGATATGGGGCGGGAAGAGTTCGAGAAGTCAGATAGGGGGCAGAGGTGGGTGAAAATGAGGTCCAGTGTGTGTCCGTCTTTGTCAATGGCTCCAGAGGTCCACTATGAGAGGTCGAAGGAGGAACAGAGTGAAAGGAGTTTGTTGGAAGCAGAGTGGGGGTTGTTGATTGGGATGTTAAAATCTCCCATGATAATAGTAAAGATGTCAATGGAGAGAAAATGGACAAGCCAGGAAGCGAAGTGGTCAAGGAAGGCAGTTGCAGGTCCTGGTGGTCGGTAGACAACAGCCACTTGGAGGTTGCGGACAGAGTGCATCTCAAAGGCGGAGAGTGTGAGGGAAGGCAGAGGTTGAGTAGGGGTGAAGGAACAAGTGTCAGACAACAGGAGGCCGACACTTCCGCCATGCTTGTTACCAGGACGAGGGGTATGGGTAAGTTGGAGGCCGACAAAGGAGAGCGCGGCAGGGGAGACTGTGTCAGAGGGTGTAAGCCACGTTTCAGTCAGACCAAGGAAGAGTAAATTTCTTGAGATCAACAAGTCATGTATGTAGAAGAATTTATTGCATACAGACCGTGCATTCCAGAGAGCTCCAGGGAGAGGGATAGGGGGAGCACTAGTCAAGGCGATGTGCTTCAGGTTGAAGAGGTTAACGGAATTTGTAGTGGTGAATATGTTAGAAAAGGCAGAGACAATGGTGGGAATGTGTTGAGTGGGCTCTGGATTAGGGGATATTACCCCAGAAGCCAAGGGGAGCAGAGAAAGGGTGAGTAGGTGGGAGTAGGATATACTGTATTTTGGCAGGGTCTGTTTGGCGTGGAAGGCATTAACAGTGGGGTAGAGGTTGGTGGCAGCAGACAGGTGAGAGGGTCATATCAGACAATCAGATGTGAACAAGAAATGGGAGGGGTCGAGTCATCTAATTAACAAAGTGGGGGAATATAGGAAACGAGATTACAAGATGAACTACACTGGCCCCATACACACAGCTGGGAATGGGGATAGAGGAGATGGCATTGTGATAAGTTATGACTATACTGCAGATACACATCAAAGAAGACATACAGCAAATGCAGGATGGGAGCAGTAGTTCATAAGGAGAAACATACAGCAAGTGCAGGATGGGAGCAGTAGTTCATAAGGAGAAACATATCGGTGAATGAGTTCTAAATAGCTTTAAGGCAGTGTAGAATGCACCAGAATGTATGAACCTGTTCTTCTGCAGGTCATACATACAGGCGCAGGCTAGTGCCAATTTGACAAGTCTGGCTCAGGCAGACCACCTTTAACCTGGTCTGGCTGTTCTCACTGTAATACGCCAAGTTTGGTCGTCCCATATTCATAAATGTGTCTAATCCTATGAATGTGGTGCTACGCCCCCAGAACGCCCCAAAATCTTTGGCTCATTAAAACTGGTCTTTGGCGCATTGCAAAGGGACTTATTGCGCCAAAGTTTGGAGTGCACCTGTTCATACATTCTATTTGGCTCAAAGTAAACAAGAAGACTGGCGTAGCCCTGTTCAAACATGTCACCCATATAGTGTAACCAAGAACATCTATCTTATTGTCATAGATTAAGTCTTGTAGTTTATAGAATGGCGCCGCACACCTATGAAGCTGTATGGATGCTCAGTGGAAAACCAAATTGCTAAAGTCCAATGTAAAGATAATCCACGGCACTCCTCGAGTAGTGATAGTAGATAAAAATGTATTCAATCAAAGGCAGTAAAGTGTCATCAGCTCTCCATTACATGCAATAAGCAAATATAGACGTTTAGAGATTCCCACAGTCCGATTTTTTTGGCCGGAAAGACCTTTATCAATGATGTGAGTGTCGGGAGATGCAGAGCCAAGCGGTGGAGAGTGTGTATCGCTGGACCCTGCATACATTTATCTGCTCTGCAGACCTGACAGGATAGTACAAGACTCCTTCTAGGTCAGTAACTCTAAAGTTAAAGTTTTTCTGAATAGAAAGATAAGATAGCAAGAGTCATCCTGCTGATAAGACACAACAGGGAGTGATATCACCATCCCAGCTAGAGCAGAGAGACAGGGAATTGGTAAGGTAATGTAGGGTCCTTGGAGGAAATGCGAAATATATTTGGTGAACAGAATAGGCCTGTTCTTTTACACCAAATGCCTCACAGGTGACCTGCGACGCTGCAGATTCGCTGCAAAAGGTCCGCAGTATGAATGAATCGGCAGCAGCCTATCCTTCCTATGTAAGTAAGAGAGAGGGAGGGCCTGACGTGGCCTACTGTGAGGTAGAAGAGAAGGGACATGGGCAGACTACGGTGAGGGAGAGCGGGAGGGCCCAGCTCAGACTACTGTGAGGGAGACAGGTAGGAGCCCTGGTGGAGGAAGGGCCCAGAACAGATTGTGTAGACAACGCAATAGGGTGTACCAATATGGCGGTTTTACTACTTCTTGCCTGGGGCAGGAAGTAGTAAAACAAAAACCATGGCATGAGGGAAGTTTTTCCAAGGGTTTCCAGCTGCCATTTTTTAATGACGGGACCTTGTTTATCCCCCAACTGGGGGTCCCGCCGAATGAGGAAGGGTGCACAAAAAAATTTTGTCTTTTATTTAGATCCGTGGCCATGTTTCCCATGAGTCTGAAGGGGTTAATCACAGGGAAAGGACCCGGGCCCCACCCTTTTCTTTTACTGGGGGCTGTCAGCTGCAATTAGCACCAATCCTCCCCTCAAACCCCCTTACCGATGCTAATGTGTTCTAAGCCCAAATTTTCAAAAGGGAAAAAAGAGGCTGTCCGGTTTTTTTTTCTTTTCTCTTTTATCAAACAGTTTCTAACTGGATAGTCCTCCCCCACCTCTCCTGAACAGGCACATTTTCCCCTTTTATAGTACGCAGTTTTAAAAAATGGGCCCATTATGAAACTGTTTTGGTCAGAACTAATTTTTTTCCCCAGTAACCTTTGGGGGGAAAAAAAAAAGATTTTTAGACCTAAAAAGGTTCTACATGGGGCCCTAAGAAGGGGGTTTTGAGCTCAGTTATTGTGTTATTGTATTTTTCCTTTTTTTGACATGTTAGGATTCAATTTTAGTAATTTTTGCATTAGTTTTTTTTGTTAATATTAGGGAAACTTGTTTCTTTTTTTAACAGCAAAAGTGGTGCATTTTGTAATTGTGTAATTTTCAATCATGGACATTTAGACATAAGTGATATCAAGTGTTATGGTCATTGGGGGTGGGGTTAAAAGTTGCAGTTCAGGTGTTAGTATTTATTTTAATGATATTTTATTGGTGGTTTTCTTTTATTTTTATATTTTTTATCCGTAAAGGGAGAAATGACCTTTGAGAAGCAAAACCCCCCCTTTTTTTTTTTTTGCTGCTTCCCCGGGAGACAGGAAGCCAACAGGTTTCCTGACTCTCTGTGTATGCAGCGCTCAGCGAGTGCTGTTTACACAATAATCAGGGAAAATAATAGTTAATCCCTGTCTTCTCAGTGGAGAGACAGTTTTTTAGTCGCCCAACTTCTGCTAAGAAAACTGGAATTAAAAGTGGAATAAAGTCTATTTACCCTAAAATAGTTTACATAAAAAATAAGGCTCACCTCACAAAAACTTAGCCCTCGCCCGTTGATGGAAAACTGGTAAGGTTATTGGTCTAAGAAAATGACAATGCAAAGAAAAAAAAATGTTTTTTTTTTTAATAGTAAAACATAACAAAAACTAAATATAAGTTTGGTATCAGTGCGAATTGTACTGACCCACACAAAAAAGATAACATAGTAATAACATCACATTGTAAATTCCGACAAAAACTAAACCCTTAAAACATTGGCGCAGCTGTGTTTATACCTCATCTTCACCCTTTTTTTTTTTTGTAAGGGTTAGAGGGCAGGGACAGACAATTTGACTGTATGGGGCCCTGAAATTTCTGAAAGCGGCCCTGAGTGGAAATGTACAGAAATCAAGTACAACTAGGCATCTATTATAAAACGGATACTTGTAGACAATCTCTGTTCTTGTACAACCACTAATTTCCACAAACAAGTGATTCTTTAGAAAATATTAACTTTGACCTCTTTAAGATTTTTAAGTCTGACACTTATTCTAAGTAAAGGACAATGTAACTACTTGACATCCTATGTCAAGTAGATTAATCATGAGTAGAAAGTAGTAGACACATCATTACTCAGTTTTCTTGCACATTGGCCCCTCGGCCATTCAGGTAAATGGCTCCGACTGTTGTTTCTCACACAGTTAATGACTTGAAGCATCACTATGCAGGAGTCATAGCATTAAATGAACAATGTGTCCTCTTCATTCCCAGAGGTCAGTCCGCTGCTAATCAGAAGTGATGAAGTCCTACTAATATGCCATTATCTTTTAAGATAAATTCACTGAAATGTTTAGAGACCAGCCATAAGCAAGTAAACTGAAAAAAAAAACAAATGGCATTTTATTTAAAATTGTATATTTGCTAGTTCTTTTAAAAATAATATAGTTAAACAGCATAACACTTACATTACACTACCTGATTAATGTGTCCTTCTCTTGTTGGATATTTTCTTTCACTTCTCCTGTGATGCATCACTTCTTCCATCATTGATTCCATCAACAGCTGTAATGGCCAGTGCTTGATGCCCAGTTTCCATGTTTTGTTTGCAGTCACGTAGGCAGACCCATGTGTTTATCTCTGATGACATATATTTTATTTTACTTTTATGGTTCCCAGTTAAATGCCTTCTTATGGTTTCCTTTATCCTCACATTCATATAATCATATGATCATAATTTGGAGAAAGCCAAAGATCACTTTAACCCTAAGTATGTGAAGTAAACCATTAACCTGTAAACACAGTGGTAGTTTATGTGGAAGTATGGGCAGAAACTGTGATATTTGAAAGTAGACTTTTACTATTTCTTAATATTCAGTGTAAATCAGTTCTGTCTGTTAAGAGAATATTGTATCTCATTATACTATGTGGAGCTAAAGGATTTGTAGAGTAGAATATTACTGCTTCCCTTTAAAACAGCACCACTCTTCTTCAATGGCCTTGTATGGTATTGCAGCATAGTTATATGTTGATGTAGTTATTTTGTAGTACAAGAGACAGTCCATGAGCAAGCAGCCATGTTTTCTGAAATACTGAAATTATATAATATTCTCACGATACATACGGTATCAATATAAAAGCAAGGAGTTTAAACAGAAAACATTTATTCTCCAATTGTCTTACAGTATCATGTTTGAGTAATAAAAGTATCATACACTTACAGTGCCATGTTACTGTTATAACAAATGAAAGTTACTTAATTCCCATGACCATAGCATATTATCAAATGGAAACAAGTAAATCCAGTCAGATGAATCATTATGTAGACCATGTAGACTAACATGCCTTAAAGGGGTTTTAACATCCTCTGCATTAATTCTATGGGAGCTCGGAATATAGCCGAGCAAGTGTGTATGGCTATATTTGGAACTTCTATAGAAATGACACCATCCCCATGCTCCAAGATGCTTGTCTTTGTGCTCGCTACAAGCCAACCTAAAAAGCACTCATGGTTAAACCCCTTTAAGAAGCCTGCAAATCCAAATGTAAAGTGTGCTAGACAAAGAAGCAAGGACATGTTATTTAAAGGGGCCAAGATGCAGCACTGTTTGATACAGCTAGGAAAATGTGTGTATTTATTTATATATATACATAGACTTAGGCCTTCTGAATCATAGCATATCTGTAGAATAACTGACCTTTGCCTACATTAGCAGCAAGGCATAACCACCAATCACCAAATTTCTATCCAGTTTTGAAGCTCCCTTGGATCTGCTCTTCACATTCAGGTTCTTGTTCTGACATACAGGAGAGGCTCATGCACCACTCACTTCTTATGGAAAGTGAGCCTCACAAGCGTGTCAGGACAAGAATTCATAATTGAGAAGGAGCAGGTCCTGGGTAGTTTCAGAGGTAAGCCTCACTTTGTAGGGGGAGATCAGGGAATTTGCCCTACTTTGACCTCATTTAAAGGAATTTTCTTGGCTGTCTCCACAGGCAGTTACCCTGGCAGAGCAGGAGATTGTTATCTTTAACACAATTACAGATAACTACATGCTTCTCATAGCTCACATCACTTGTACCTTTTGTTTCCTGCAATTATTTTAAAATTATTTTAATCTTGTTTACTCAAATTAGTTCCACTACAATGGCATCAGTCCCAGTCAGTCTGTCCCTGAGATGACATCCCTCCTGCTCTCAGCTAATCAGATAACAGTATGCAGGTTATCATAGAAACCTCTGTGCAGTGAGAGACCTCCTAAACTGTCTATATTTCATGTCTAAAGTAAAATCTACTGAACAATTTATTTAGAACATGCCTTTATTTAACAGTTCCCTTATGCTGAAAGCTAATCTTCATAGTGAGAAAACCCCTTTAACTATAATTTTTTTTCTAACCTGTACAACCCTTTAAGCATGCTGAAGTAGGAAAAGACAGGTGGAATTTTTTTCGGGGTTACACCCCTGTTTTCACATTACAGAGTCAGCTACAAATCTGTCCTACAGATATGTTATTATTCATGAAGCCTGAGCTGTATGTGTATACAGTGCCTCACAAAACGTACACCCCCCAAATTTTGAAAAATTTTAAAATTATATCTTTTCTGGAAAACATCACTCTCATCATGCCCTAAACTGGGGCAACAAAATGAGACCCCACTGAGTGAAAATGGAAAAAATGTGCCAAATTCCCATTTTTCCTCACGTTGTTATGCCCTTTTAAATGTTAAAAGGTTTTGGGTTGTGTTAAATTTGGTTTACCCCTCTAAATACGGTAACTGAAAGTTCATCGGGGAAAACCTATAGTAAAGAACTCTCTGATGAGCTTAAAAAAAAATTGTTGCGCTACATAAAGATGGCCTAGGCTATATTCACGTTGCCAAAACCCCTGAAATGGAGCTGCGCACGTGGCCAAGACATATAGAAATTTTTAACCAAGACAGGTTCCCCAGAACGGCCTCGCCATGGTTGTCGAAGCAGTTGGAGTCCCCTGCTAGCATCATATCCAGAGACTGTTGTTTCAAACTAGACGCATGGGTCAGTATTGTTGCAGAGGTTAAAGATGCGGGTCAGCCTTTTGTGGTCGACCAACCCATAATGCATAAAAAAAGGGTTTGCGCTGTGCTAAAAGGAACATCTTCTACAAATGATGCACAAAAAGGGCCCCGAAAAACATTTTGCTGTGAAAAGAATAAGGACGGATTACGGGAATCAAGTTCGTGGTTGGAGCCAAGTTTTAAACTTATTTGGTTAGATGGTGTCAAGTTTTGTGTGGCGGAAACCCAGGTAAAAAAGAAAAAAGAAAAATGTGTCTAAAACAGTCAAGCATGGTGGGGGAGTGTAAATTTTTTGGGCTGCATGAGTGCGGGGGCTATGGGGGTTACACTCATTAAGAAACCCTGATGCCAATTTGTCCCCTGAAAACTGAAGCAGAGCAGATTCCTTCTTCAGAAAGGGGGCCTTTTTCCAAACCCCCAAAACACAACCCCAAGATGACCACTGCCTTGCTAAGAAAATGGGGGAAAAGTGCTTGACGGGCCAAAAGGTCTCAGACCTTAACCCTATGGATCTTTCAAAGGGAAAGTTGGGGGTACGGGGGTCTCCATGGATGCAACCTGGGGAAGTCTAGTGAACCTGTCCCCAAAAGAGTTATGGAAAGTACTGGAAAATAAAACCACCCACAAAAATATTGACACTTTGGGACAATTTGTCCATTTCTTTTAAAGGGTGTACTCATTTTTTACCAATGGTTTTAGATTGAAGGTGGTTTGAGTTTTTTTGAGGGCACAACACATTTACACTGTTTAAAAGCTTTTACACTGACTACTTTAATTGGGAATTTTTGTGTTGTTCTTGAAAAGAAAAAACTTTTTTTTAAAAGAAATGTGAGGGACGTACTCACTTTTGTGAGATACTGTAAATAATGCCAGACATTTCTCCAACACTGTCCAGCAAGGTATTTAACCTCTCTCAAGGAGTTAAGTTAGGTGCACATGTGGCAGTTGCATCCAGGCACTGGTGTTTGGTGCCCAAATGACTATCTGGTCTTAAAAAAAAAACTTTTTCTTTGGGAAAAATTAAAATTTACATTCGTTTTATATATAATTTAGGGCACATTATCCGCCTGAGCAACTTTAGACATAGGAACTTAACTCATTGACTTCTATGGCAGAGTTGTCTAGGCATGATCCGTGACCTGGGAAAAAGTCATTGTGCAGAGAGAGGGTTGGCTGTATTGTAAGGGTGCTTCCACACAGTGCGTTTTTTTGGTGTGTGTTTTTTTTTTTTTTTTGCAGAAATGCACAGCAAAAAATGCAATTTGTGAAAGCACCCTAAATGTCGGATCCTGTATTACCCTGGGAAAATTTGGGGTCAGTTTATTGTAATTTGCAGGATGATAACAAGGAAATGTGAGAATTTAATTTGTGGCAGGTGTCAGCCTATTATTAGGTATATTAGCCAGATTGAAAACTGTAGGATTTCCTGATTTTGTGTAAGGTAAAAAAACAGTTAAAAATTTTTTGAACAAAAATATGTTAACAGGTTATTTTCTTGATACAGATATTGGAGCTTTATGTTCTGTCTCTGCTCTCTTTTTTTTTTCGTGCACCTGGGACATGTACTGTTATCATGTAATATGTATTACACACAATCAAAGAACAATGAATAAAAAGTATTTGGATGAGTTTTGTCAGATTAAAGCTTTGTTCACATTTATTTTATGCTGTTGACCTTTCCTATGGCAAGTGTATGTAGTGTATGTACTGATAATTTTGTCATATAAAATATGATATATAAAATACGAGCGTCTCTCAGGATATACTGAAATTCATTCCAATATGCATCAATCATATCTGGCAGGGCTGTGTTATAAACAGAAGTCACAGTGCTGCTGTGAGTATAACCCTTGGCACAACCTTTGCTTGTTATGGTCTAAGCATGAAGACTCATGTTATAGTAATTTGGGAAAATAAAATAAACAGATATACATACCACATAGTCAATGTTTTTTGCCACGACATATCTATAATCAGCCACCATTGTTGTTTTATTTATAACCAGAAAGGGAATAGCTCTCGTCAACAAAATTATCAGGAAGGGAATGGCGATACTATATTTGAGGAAAACTGAAAAGAAAAGAAAGGCAGTTTAAAGAAATAATAAATTGTGTAGCAATGCACTATATAGACTTATATTGTATGAATGCTTGTATTTTTCTCAGAAAAAATCTCTTTGTACCTCTTTATGTAAATTTTAGAAAGGTGACAATAAGGGCGACGTGTGAAAGGGTTTTCCATCCTTTTCTGGCATAAAATGTGCCATAAGTGGGCCCCGGGATCAAACAAACCCGTTTGGGCTTTTTCGACAGACTCAAATTTTTAAAAGCGGCAACATGTGGGGGGGTTTTTGGGAGCGCTATGGGGGGGTTAGGGAGCGTGTGACCTACTTTTTTAAATATTAGACACATTTATAAAAGTGGCTCGGCAAAAAAGGTGCATTATGATGAACAGGCAACTTATTTCAATGTGTTCTGCCTGAGCCAGAGTTGACGTAATGGAACTAGATTTGCCATAAGGGAAAAAATGTCCCTTATTTCTCAACCAGTAAAATTATGAAAAGTAGTTTTTGATAATTATCATACAAAAAAATTAAATTTTATTAAACAAAAAATTTTTCCTTTGTTGCCCCAAAGTCAAAGGAATTTTGAAAATTAACAAATTTGTAAAAAAAATTTTTTAAAAGTTGTTAAGGGTATTTCGGCGTTTAAAAACGTGAGGGTTTTTATTCCTTCCCCCTTTGTTAAAGAACCAAGTAGGTTTTGGGGGGTTTAAGCCCCCAGTGGGGGAACGTCCGGGGAGGGGTTAAAACCCAGAGGCACCCCCTTCCCGGCCGGGGGTGTTGAAAAAAAGTACATTTCCCCGGGTGGCCCCGCCCCACGGTCGGGGGGGGAAGAAAGGAACACCTTTTTTTTCCGGGACAGGCTTTAAAAGGGGCCCCAAAGGGGTCCTCCCCGCTCTCCCCGGCGGCCCAAGCCAGGAGGGCAATGTGCGTCCTCCTCGCAAAAAGGAGGAAAACCTTTTTTCGGGAAAAGTGGGCCCCGGGGGTGGGAGCATCCGTGCCTTGCAAAGGAAAAAGTATGTAAAAAAGGGATGCAGTTTTTTGTGGAGGTAAAAGGTCTTCACAAACCTTTTTGGGGGAAATAAAAAAAAAAGGGTGAAAAAAAAAAAAAAAAAGTAAAAACAAGCAAAAGTTCGAAAGTTTTTCCCTTTTAAAAACCCCAAAAAGCCCAAAAAAGTAAAAAAATTTAAAAAAAGCCCCAAAAGGGACCCCCTTGGCCCCCTTTTTGTTTGAAAAAAGTGGGCGCCAAAAAAAAATAAAAAAAATCACTTAAATTTTTTGCCCCCGGCCCTGGAAAAAAATTCATTTAAAAACCCCTAAAAAGAAGGACCTTCGTCAGTTCATCCCGAAAAAGCCCTTATTGTCCGGGAAAAAAAAAAAGGGTTCCCCGAAGTGCGAGCAAAAAAGCCCATTTTTTTTTTTTAAAGGAACCAAAAAAAAAAAAAGAAAATTTTTCCCCCAAAAGTACCCAGGGTTTTAAAAAAAAAAACCTTTTTTGAAAAAAACCCCCGTAAGAAAAAAAATTTAACGGGTTATGGGGGAGAAAAACGCCCCGGGGAAAAATTTTTTTTAGGCGTTTTTCCGGGGGCGGGCAGGAGCGGGGCAAAAACTGGGGGCCGAAAAAAATTTCCCCCCAAGAGGTTTTTTTCCCACTGCAAAAAAAGCGCGTTTTGCCCCCAAATGGAAAATAAAATTACTCCCCCCCTCCGGCCCGTAAAATTTTGGCTGTAAGAAAGGAAAAAAAAAACCAATTTTTTTTTAACGTTTTTTCCTTTTAAGAATGGAAAAAATTTTCCCCCTAAATTTTTGTCCGCCCCCATGAAAATTTCCCCCCTTTTTAACCCCGGGGTTGTAAAAATTTGGGCCAAAAAAAAATGGGGAAAAGGACATTGGGTGTAAAAAAAACCTATGGTGGTCGGAAAATTTTTGAGAACCGAGGGGGGAAACCAAAATGGCCTTTTTTTAATTTGGCCAAGGGGGTTTAAATGCGGGGCCCCAAAAAAAATTGCGAAAAACCAAAATGCCCCTCCCACCCCCTCCCCCCCAAACAGCTTTCAACAGTGGGCCTTGGGAAAAAAGAAAAAAAGGGGTTTTTTTTCGGATTTTTGAAATTTTGCCCAAAGAAACGAAAAAAAAAATTTTTTAAACACCCTTTAAAAAAAAGGATTTTAAAATTCAAACCGGGTAAAAAAACCAAATGCTTTTTGGGGTTTTTTAAATTTTTAAACCCCGGGGTTCCCCAAAAAAAAGGGGCCCCTTGAAAAATGGGCCCAATTTAATGGTGCCCCCATTGGGGGGTTAAGGGGACCCAATAATGCACTAGGGCAAAATATGGGTACTCAAAAAAAGGGAGACCGGGGGGTTTTGATATTAAGTTGATTTACCTAGTCACATTTCCCCGATTCCCAGGGGAAAAAATGGAAAATATTGAAATCTGAAAAAAAAAGTGAAATTTTGAAATTTCACCCCCCATTTGCTTTAATTTCTGTGAATATTGAAGGGGTTATCAAACTTCCTAAATAGTGTTGAAATACGTTAAAAGGGCTATTTTTCTCAGATGGGTCATTATGGGGGTATCTAACATGACCCCCTCAAACCCACGTCAAAAAATGGAGTGGCCCCTAAAAAAAATGTTATTGCAAAATTTTTTGAAATGTGAGAAATTTATACAAAATTTTTAAAGCCCTCTATGTGTAAAAAAAAAAAAAAAAAACTTTAAAAAAATGATGCCAATATTGGACTTGGTAGATGTAGTTTAAACTTTTTTTGTGGTGAATAATTATTGTCTTGCACGCAGGAAATTTTAATTTCAAATCGAAAATTTTTTCCAAAATTTTCATAAAATTTTTGGGGGATTTTTTCACAAAAAACAAGGATTGTATGGATAAAAATTTCTTACTAACTTAAAGCACAATGTGTACGAGAAAAAAATCTCTAAATCAAAATGATTGGGGAAAGGTCAAAAAAGTTATTCTCAATAAAATTGACCATGTCAGTTTTCAAAAATGGGCTGTGTAGGAAGGTAAAAAAAGGTGGGTCCTTAAGGGGGTTAAACAAAAAGGTGCTATCTCAAAAAGTGAGTCCCACCCCTACATTTTTTGGGACAAACCAAAAGATAATAACCACTTTGATAAAATGTAAAGTAGTAGAGTAAGCTTATATAACAGTGTAAATTTGGTGTCCCCTAAAAATAACCAACACACACCCATAAATTGTCTAAGGGTTTCAAAAAGCTTTTTTGGACAAGGTTTTCGGAGTGTTTCTGTCCAAAACCTTGCCAAAAATGCTTAAAAAAAACCCCCCCTCAGTTTTTTAATTATTCTATGTAAAAACCTCGTTGTAGTTCAACCGACGACGTTCTTAACGTTTCTTTGGAAAAGCGGTTTTGGTGCGTTTTCGCCCCAATTTTTCCCCGGGTTTTTTTGCCCGGTTTTCATTTGATGGGTAAAAACCCTTGAAAAAAAACCGATAAAAACTGATCAAAGCCTCGTAAAAACCCCTATCTGTGAAGCGTTTTTAAAGGCGGGTTTTTGATGTGTTTGGACGAGGTTTTGGGGCGAGGAAACGCTCCGAAAACCTCGTCCAAAACCCTTGCCCAAAAACCCCGTGTGAACATGCCTAAAACGTGCAACAAAAGTGATTTACACATCTAAGTAAAAAAATGGTTTAATTATGTACAAGTGTCAATTTTGGGGGCCCACTAGAGATGGGTGAATTTCTAAAAAATTTATTCGCCAGGTTGGAATTTTCCCCCCCAAAACTCTTTTCGCCCCGAATTTACGCGTGGGAAGTGTAGGGTGTTGAAAAACTTTGTGCCAGTAAATATGCATGGGGAGCTGGTTTGGTCTTCAACTTGCTGTGTTTTAGTATACACGCACATGACAGCCGGCCTTAAATCGTTTCCCCCAACCCCTTCACTTCTTGGGCAGTTGGGGGGCAAAATGACAAAATAATGAAGGGGGAAAAAAGCCTGAAAAAAGCCATTCGGCCCAGCGGAAAGAAAAGAGGAGGACCAAGATCCTACAATAATAATAATCTTTATTTTATATTTCCAACTATTCCACAGCACTTTACAATATAGGGGTAAAGCAAGGGAAAACCAAAATTAATTAAAAAAAAGTACTTTAAATCAGAGTGTAAAGGCCCTGCTGCAAGAAGATCACAATTTATTAGGGTTTGGGGTAAAAACAAAGGGTGAAAATTTTGTTGGTTTCAATTGCCCAGCCAGTTACATAAATAGGGGTTTGTATACGTAGTATATATAAAAAAGTGGATGAACTGCCACCCCAACCATACATTATTACAGATAAGTGCCTTGGGTCCCAAAGGCGGGAAAGTGACAAATTTGTGACGAATTTGGGGGGTTAAAAAATTAAGGATTTTGTGGGCTTGTCTAAGAGATGAGTTTTCAGACGCACAAAAAAACTGTGGGGTTTGGGTGTGTGATCACATTGGGTAATAAAGAACCAAAAAGTGGGTTTTTCGGGAGCAGGCACAGGTCGCGACGTAAGGGGAGCACAGCGGGGTTACCCCGTGGGGGCGAGCTTCGGTGTCATCTGTGGCGTGTTTTGCCCACCTATTACCCACTTTCTCCCAGATGACATCTGACAACCACGGCAAAAGAGTCAGGCATCCGTAAGACCAATTTTTGTTGGTATTCCCCAGGAAAGTAAGGGGGGCCCTCCCCTTCCCTCAAAACCGACTCTGTCCCGTTCGGTTTCCACAGCCAGGCCCTTATGTGCTGTGGCCTCCTGCGCTATTACAGTGAGGAAAAATATTTGGCAGTGGGCAGCAAAGAGGTGAGGAAAAGCATCCCTGTTCTTGCAAAAGCGGGCAAGAAAGTGATGGGGAGGTGGCTGGGGTGTTTTGTTGCGAGCGGTCAGGTTCGTACGCGCCCCGTTTAGGAGGAAAGCGGTGACGGCAAACAAATGATGTGGGAAAATTGCATTGGGAGCCGGTAAAAGCAACCCAAAGGCTTGGAAAGGTATTTTGGTCCCCCTAGTTAAAACAAAGGGCATAAAATTCTACCTTTGGAATAACCCCCATCGTCCGGGCCCCGGGAAGCGGGGCTTCATTTCATCATGGGGAAGAGAGCGGCAGCTTGGCGTAAGGCAGTGGCTCCCCGGCAAGTGGGGTGGTGGCCGGGGTCAGCAGGGTGGCGCAGTGCAGGTCGGGGCCAAACGGCAGTTTTAGAACCTATTTGAGGCCCCAGAAAGTCCCAGTGCAGGGGTCCCCGATGCAGCGCGGTAAGGCTTGTTACAGGGGTTTAAAATCGGGGCTTAATTAGCCCGCAGTTCGCGTGTGGGGGGGCGGGCAGGAGGGGGGGAGGGGCGGGGGGCCCGGTACTCCCCGGCCCATAGGAATCACTGTAGGGGCGGTTCCCCGCTAGAAAGGACAGTGAATTATTCCCCCTGGCGTATTGGGAGTAGGGGGAAGGAGACGTAAATTTAGTTTTTTGAAAAATGTGTATTCCCGAATGAATGGGCCGTTTTCAGCCCGTAATTTGCGCACTGAAAATTTTTAAAAGCCGTTGAACTGGCCTAACAGTCAGTATGGGGGAATGGTGGAAAAATCACCAAACTCGGCAGTGTGTCAGTTTTTTGACAAGACACCAGGGGAGGCGAACTGGCTTTAGGTGAATTGTGGGAAAAAAGAAAAGGTGACCGGGAAAAATTTGGCCCCACCCCCTGCATCAACTGCATTCACCATACAGGGGCCCTGGGAAAAAAAGTGTCTCGGGTTTTTGGGGCCACCCCTGCCGCAGCAGCGCAGCAGCGGCACCATGGCCGCCCCCCCATTTAGGCAGTCAAGGCTCCCCACCTCTGCTGAAAACTCCCTGTCTTTCCATCATCTCCCAGTCCAGATGTCTGTCTCCCCCCGTCTGGTCCCAGCGTCGTTCCCCGAGCGATTCCCAAGAAAAAAGCAGTATGGTCTACCCTTAAGTGGAAGCTGCCCGTGCCCCCTGCCAATTTGGTGGTGATATGCATGTTAGGAATTGACGGGAAAATTTGATGCACTTTAGCCATATCTACACGCCAAAGCAACCCTCCTTGAGCAAAAACAAAAAGAAAAAACTATGAACAGGAAAAACGAGAGAAATAGATGAACAGGGCAAAACGGGAGAAAACGAAAAAGCGGGGAAAAAAACAGGGAGAAAATGATAAGCAGGGAAAACAGGGAGAGACCCGATGAAAGGGCAAAAGGGGAAACGATGAAAAAAGGAAGGCCCAAAAATGATTTTTGATTACCCAAGGGGACAGGGATCCATGGAAAATTTTTATGTCAGACAGTGGAAAAGTTTATGCGGAACACCTGCCGTTTGCACAGACCTTTAAAGGAGACCACGTTATTTGTCAGTCCCAGGAAAAAGGGATCAATAAGTCATTCCCCTCTTATGTCTTGGAAAGATGCTGCAAAATTGTTGGTCGGGGGTGGGCCCGTGGGCGTACATCTCACACCCCACAGAGTCCGTGGGGGTAAAAAGGGGGGGTGGAGTAAGAATTGGAGCACAAGTGGGTTTTGGGTAAAATGAGTCATTTTTTTTTTCAGGTGACAGGAGAGGAGCGGGAAAGATGCCCAGACACACCATGGCAGTATACGTGGGAGGGAGTCCTCAGAGTCACTTGCGCAGAACCCCCCCTGCATGCTTTTTTGCCTGGTATACGGGGGTTAATTGTCACCACCCGGCAGAGGGTGACTTCGGTTCCCCCCCTTTTGGGCCCCTCTTTTTCCGGTTGCAAATGGGGGCTTTTTTTCACCTGAAAAGAGGGAGGAAAAACTCAAGTACTATAGAGAATCCTATGTAGTAGTTGGCCGCTCCCTATCTGCCCCTCACCCAAATCCTTAGCGGGACTGTCAGGGGGTTCCCCAAGTCATGAACACCCCACGGCTGCTGTAGAGGGTGGGGGTTGGGGCCAGTACCGCTCCATCACCCAAAAACCTGATTTTGGATTTGTTTTAAGCGCTTTTTCACCCCTAGTGTTTTTGGTCCCCACCGCAGCAGCCCTGGAGCAGCCCCTGAACCCCGGATTCTTTGGATACCTGCCTGTTTGTTGATGCTGCCCCCCATCTGATGCCTAAACTTTGCTGCCAGTGCTCCTTAAAAAACCCCCCCCACTTTACCGGGGAAAAGGTATTGTACCCCCCTCCCACTTTTCAGGGGCCATTATGTAGCCTTCTGTTGCTCCCCACCTCCCCCAGTCAGGTTCTTCATGTGCTGTATTCCGGCGATGTCACCATGTCACTCTCTGGTTGATGTTGCTGTTACTGACCTAGCTCCCGGACCTAAAAATTTAAAGACATTGTCCCACTTCGGCCTGATGTGCTGTGTTGCTGCACCCACCTCACCTGTGTAGTTGTGCCAGTCTGTGGTATTTGCTGCTTCCCCTTCACAATCTTCCCTTCCACCTTAAACAAACTACTCTCTCAGTGGGACCACCTGTGGTTTACTAATTGTGTTTCCACCTCCCCCCTCTAGGACTTTTCCACTATTTTGGGGTTTTCCCCTTCTTTTTTATTCCAAGGAATGAAAATGAACAAACAAAACCGATTGTTTTTTGGAGAAGTTAAGGCTGTAAAATGGTTTTTGTTTGCTCAGGATTGTCAGAGAGTAGGTAGCCAAAAGCAGGAGTAGATACAAAACACATGAAATATTCCCATTTAATTTTTTTGGAATCAACCCCCTGTTTTTTTTTGGGTTTTGAAATGATGGATTATTGAAAATTGAAAGCGGACATAAAGGTCAAAGGAAATGGCAAAAAGATTATTGACGTCAAGCAAAATTCCTGTGACCCCCTCTTCACTCTTTTGGGGAGGAGGGGTTACATGTATCAGCATTTAACAAAATCCCCACAATAGAAAAAAAAATTCCTGTTTCCCCACAAATAGAATTTATCCCAAGAGATGGAGTGGCTGGATTTGAGATGTATGAGGGCTGAAATCCCAAAAACATGGATTGACACAGAATTCCAAAAAAGTGAAAATTTAACTTTGTCCCAGTTT
Source organism: Phyllomedusa bahiana (assembly GCA_025379985.1). Lineage (NCBI taxonomy): Eukaryota > Metazoa > Chordata > Amphibia > Anura > Hylidae > Phyllomedusa > Phyllomedusa bahiana. Next base: position 2,842 of record JAODAL010059999.1, on the reverse strand, counting down.
AAAAAATACCCCCACGACTAAAGTTGATAAAACCGATTTCAGGCGGTATGTGGCGACTAACACACCCTGTATTTGATCAAATTCCCCAACCCCAAACAAGAGGGAAATTAACCCCGGGTAGAAATACCCTACAGGAAACAAATGAGATGAAATTCGGCGTATATGGGGTAAAATTACACCACCCTGTATTTTATCCAATTACCCACAATAAGAGGTTTAATTAAAACCCTTGGGTATGAAAAACATACAAAAAAAACAAATGTAATTTAGGGTATATGGGGCAAAAAAATACAGACACCCTGTATTTTACTCCTTTTTTTACCCAAATCAAGGGTTAAATTTCCCCTTGGGTAGAAATACCCTACAAAAAAACCAGATGTAATTTAGGTATATGGGGGAAAAATATACAACCCGTTTTTTAAAAAATTCCCACAAAAAGAGGCTTAATTAACCCTTTGGGTTTTGAAATACCCTAGGAACGACCAGATGTAATTTAGGGTATATGGGGCAAAAAAATACAGAACCCTGTATTTTACCCCCAATTACCCACAAAAAGAGGTTAAATTTTAAACCTTGGGTTTTGAAAACCTACAGAAAAAAACCAGATGTAATTTAGGGTATATGAGAAAAAAAATACAGAAACCCTGTATTTTATCCAAATTCCCCCAAATAAGAGGTTAAATTTATTTTTGGGTATGAAAATCCCTCAGAAAAACAGATTTTAATTTAGGCATAAATGGGGCAAATAATACAGCACCGGGCCCCCAAATTATAAAACAGTTTTGGTCAAAAACTCACTTTTTTCCCAATAGTATATGGGGGAAAAAAAAGTGAGTTTTGAAAAAAAGGTTTATACTGTGGCCCCCCTGGTTTTCTCAAATTACCAACAAACAAGAGGCTTAATAAAAGTTGGGGGATGAAGCCCCCAAAGAAAACCAGAGGAATTTTCGGAGTATGGGTGGAAGTACACCCCGGACTTTAGGGAAAAACCCCCCCAAAACTAAAACAAAATAATAACATGGCTGGTAAAAGTGTGTATGTATATGACACACACTGGAAGGTCTTTCACCCAGTACTAAAAAAACGAGTTTGTTTTTTAAAGAGGAATTAGTTCAGCAGCAGCAGCAGTAGAGGGTTTTTTTGACAGGAGTCACATGGAAGTGGGAAAATTTTAAAAGTGGGCCGTATTTATAGGGCGGACGTCCAAACCCCATGGTTGCTGTTGGCTTCATGTCTGCACATGTCATTGAGGGTGTCCCTTCCTTCCTCCAGAGTTCTCTGCCCCATGTCACACCATGTGTTGTGGCCAATTTTATAAAAAAAAAAAGATGATTCGTTCCCACAAAGTACCATAAACTTCGGCTTCGTGCAGACCGAAGTTTTCCTGAAATTCTAAACAAATTTCCCACTTCGTTAGAATCGATTTGCCATCTCTATGGTGGCCACCATTATTTTACACCACTGCCTTAACTCTGTTGGGCATGGAGTTTACTAGTGCCCCACAGGTTACCACTGGAAAAAACTTCCACTCCTACATGACGAGATCACTTTGCGGGTGGATATTAGAGACCTTGAGCTTCTTCCACTTTCATTTGAGGATGTCCCAGGATGCTCAATAGGGTTTAGGTCTGGAGACATGCTTGGCCAGTTCAGCAACTTTCCCTCATTGTCTTTAGCCAGGCAGTGGTGATTTTGGGAAAGGTGTGTTTGGGGTTGTTTATCATGTTGAATACTGCCCTGCAGCCCAGTTTCGAGGAGGGAGATCTCCTGCTTCAGTATATCACAGTACATTCAATGAACTGTAGCTCCTACAGCTGGCAGCAACTCAGCAGCCCCAATTTTGGGCACTCCCACCACCTTGCTTGACTGTTTGGCAGACAGAATTCTCTTTCTACTCCTCACATGATTGCCACACACATGCTTAACTTATCTGAACCAAAATAGGTTTATCTTCGTCTCATCAGACCCCAGGAAAATGGGGTTCCAGCAATCCATGTCCTTGTCTGCTTATCTACATCAAATTTATGGCTTTTTTGTGCATCAAAATGTAGAAGAGTCTTCCTTTTTGGCTGACAGCATGAAGATCAATTTGATGCAGTATCTGGCGTATGTTGTAAAGACTAAAGGCTGACCCCTCAAACCCTTTAACCTCTACAGCAATGCTGGCAAAAACTCATGCATATTTTTTTGAAAAGACAATCTCTAGATATGACACTGAAAAAGAACACTCCAAATTCTTTTGGTCGACCATGGAGAAGCCTGTTCTGGTTTGAACCTGTCTTGTTAAACCACTATATGGCTTTAACCATCATGCTACAGCTCAGTTTCAGGGTGTTGGCAATCTTCTTTAGGCCTAGGCCAGGCATCTCAAACGCAGCCCTCCAGCTGTTGGGAAACTACAACTCCCCTCATGCATTTATATAATCTATAACAGTGGGAATGATGGGAGTTGTAGTTTCCCAACAGGTGGTGGGCCGCAGTTTGAGGATGCCTGGCCTAGGCCATCTTTGTGTAGAGCAACATTCTTTTTTTTAGATCCTCAGATAATTCTTTACCATGAGGTGCCATGTTGAACTTCCAATGACCAGTATGAGAAAGGTGAAAGAAAAACACACCTGGGGCCCCCATTCACACCTGACACCTAGTGACACTAATGAGTCACATGAAAATAGGGAGGGAAAATTCAAATTGGGCACCCAAATTTGTTCATTTTCACTTAGGGGTTTTACTCACTTTTGTTGCCAGTGGTTTGAACATTGATGGCTGTATGTTTACTTATTTGAGGGGTACAGCAAATTTATATGTTATTCAAACTGTACACAAATACAACACTTTACATTGC
>JAODAL010059998.1:0-21139 GCA_025379985.1 Phyllomedusa bahiana | reverse complement strand
CCTTTTTTCCCGCACACAGCCCCTGTTAAAAGGCTCCCACACAGCCCTCTGTATATAAGGACTCCGCACACAGCCCCCTGTATATAAGGACTCCGCACAGTTCTGGTCGGTCCTTCTTTACCTTTGCACTGGAATACGACCTTGCTGCCATCAGACACCTCCAGACTGGACGGGGCGAGGTCGAAGGTCGGGGCGGTCGGGCCGGGATGAGCCTCGTGCGCCTCTTTTCGGGGCCCCGCCCGGCTCGGTCGGTCTCCAGTGTCGGCCGCGCTCGGTCTCCAGCGTCGCAGGTCTCAGGGTGATGGAGCTGGATGAGATCTGGGGGCCACTCAGGGCTCCGGTCACCGCAGGCGTCTCCGGGGCCCCTGCTCCCCGCTCCGGGCTCCGGCCACTCGGCAGCTCAGGATCAGGATCTTCCCTCTTGGAGAATTTAGGAGACGTTAAGCAGCTTTTCTTCAGAGAGAGGCTCTTCCCGGACTGAGAGGTGTTGTGGGACGGCTCTTTGGTTTGGTCCATTCTGGGGGCCCGCTCTTTGGTTAGGTCCTTCTGGGGCGGCTTTTTTGGTTTGGTCCATTCTGGGGCCGGTTTTTTGGGTTTGGTCCATTCTGGGGGGCTCTTGGTTTCTTTGGGGGGCCCCCAGGTCCATTCTGGCTTTTTTTAGGTCATCCTGCTCTTTGGTCAGGTCCATTCTGGGGACAGGTTCTTTGGTCAGGTCCATTCTGGGGGCTGGTTCTTTGGTCAGGTCCATTCTGGGGGCCTGCTCTTTGGTCAGGTCCATTATGGGGGCTGGTTCTTTGGTCAAGTCCATTCTGGGGACCGGTTCTTTGGTTTGGTCCATTCTAGGGGCCCACTCTTTGGCTGAATCAATTCTGGGGGCCCGCTCTTTGGTTTTAAAGGTCCTTTCTGGGGGCCGTCTTTTTGGGTCCTTTCTGGGGGCCTTCTGCTTTTTGGGTGGGTCCATTTTGGGGGCCTGCTCTTTGGTCAGGTCCATTCTGGGGTTTTGGTTTTGGGGTCGGTCCATTCTGGGGGGCCTTGGCCCATCTTAGGGGCTTGGTCCAATTTTGGGGGGCTGGTTCTTTGGTCCGGCCCAAATTTGGGGGGCTCTTGGTAGCCCTGGTTCTTTGGTCAGATCCATTCTGGGGGCCTGCTCTTTGGTTTGGTCCATTCTGGGGGCCCGTTCCTTGGTCAGGTCCATTCCAAGGGCCAGTTCTTTGGTTTGATCCATTCTGGGGGCCCATTCTTTTGCTGAATCAATTCTGGGGGCCCGCTTTTTGGGGTCGGCCCGTTTTGGACCGGTTCTTTGCTCGGTCTTTTTTTGGGTGGCCTTTCTTTGGTCGGGTCCATTCTGAGGGCAGATTTTTGGGTGGGGTCCATTTTGGGGGCCCGCTCTTTGGTCAGGTCCATTCTGGGGGCCCGCTCTTTGGTCAGGTCCATTCTGGGGACCCACTCTTTGGTCAGGTCCATTTTGGGGGCCTGCTCTTTGGTCGGGCCATTCTGTGGACGGTCTTTGGTTGGGAAATTTTCTGGGGGGCCGGTCTTTGGGTTTGGGTAATTTTGGGGGAGGGGGCTGGGGGGGGAAGGCAAAAGGGGGGGGGGGGGGAAAGGAAAAGGGGCGGGAAGGGGGGTAAATTTTGGGGGGCAGGGGAAAAAAAGGGGAGGGCAAACAAGGGGGGGGAAAAAGGGAACACGGGGCGGGGGGGGCGGGGAAAGGGGGGGGGGGGAAAAAAGGCGGGGCGGGGGCGGTCAGGGAGGGCAAAAGGGGGGGGGGCCCGGGGGGCGGGGGGGGGGAAAAAGGGGGGGAAAGGGCGGGAAAAAGGGGCGGGGGCGGGGGAAAAAGGGGAGGGCGGGGGGGGGGGGGAAAGGGGGGCGGGAAAGGGGGAAAGGGGCGGGGGAAAGGGGGGGAACGGTGGGGGGGGAAAAGGGGGGGAAATGCCCTCACGGGGGGAAAAAAGGGCCAAGGGCGGGGGGGAAAATTTGGGGGGGGCCCCGGGGGGGTTGGGGGGGGGCCCAGGGGGGGGGAACAAGGGGAGGGGGGGGACCTGGGGGGGGGCCCCACGGGGGGGGAAACGGGGGGAAAAGGGGGGCGAAGGGGAGGGGGGGCCCGGCGGGGGGGCCCGGGGGGGGGCCGGGGTGGGGGCCAGGGGGGGGAACAAAATGGGGGGGGGGCCGGGGCGGGGGTTTCCCCAAAGGGGGGGGGGGGCCCGGGGGCGGGGGGACCCCCGGGGGGGGGGGGCCCAAAAGGGGGGGGGGGGCCGGAGGGGGGGCCCAGGGGCGGGGGGTAAAAGGGGAGGGGGGAAACCCCGGGGAAAGGGGGGGGGGGGAATGAAGAGGGGGGGGGGGGCGGGTGGGGGGGGGGGGGAGAAAGGGGGGAGGGAGGGGGGGGAAACCCAGGGGGGGGGAGGGGGGCAAGGGAAAAACGGGGGACACGGGGGGGGGAAAACCAAGGGCGGGCCCCGGAAAGGGCGGGGGGACAACGGGGGGGGGGGGGAACCGGGGGGGAGGGGGCCACGGGGGGGAAAACCCAAAGGGGGGGGGGAGGGGGAAAAGCGGGGGAGGCCAAAGGGGAGGGGGTTTTTGGGGGAGGGGGGGGTCCAGGGGCAGGGGGGGGCCAGGGGGGGGGGGAACAAAAGGGGGGGGGGCCCCCCGGGGCGGGGGAGGAGAAGAGGGGGGGGAGAAGAGGCTAAGGAAAAGGGGGGGGGGCCAAGGGGGGGGGAGGGAAGGGGGGGGAAGAAAAGGGGGAGGGGGAGAAGAGGCCAAAAGGGGGGGGGAGGGCCCAAAAAGGAGCCAAGAGGAGGGGGAGGAGCCAAAGAGGGGGGGGACGATGCACGAGGGCAAGGGGGGCCACGAGGGCCAGGGAAAGGAGGCCTCAGAGGCAGGGGAGGAGGGACGCAGAGGGGTGGGGGAGGACGCCTTTTGAGGGCGGGGAGGACGCACAGGGGCGAAAGGGGGAGGGCGGCATTGGAGGGCGGGGGGGAATCCGAGGGAGGGAGGACACACAGGGGCGGGGAAGGGGACCGACAGAGGGTGGGGAGGACGCGCCAGAGGGAAGGGAGGGGACCACTGGGGGCCAGGAAGGACAACAAGGCGGGGAGGGAGGATAGGTCACAGAGGGCCAGGGGAGGGCACGAACAGAGGGCAGGGGGATGCCAAGGTGGCAGGGGGCCACAGTGGGCAGGGGAGGAGCACAAGGCAGGGGAGGACGCACAAGGGCAGGGGAGGACGCACAGAGGGCAGGGGAGGACGCACAGGAGGGACAGGGAGGAGACAGAGGGCGGGGAGGGAGCACAGAGGCCCTGGGAGAGCACAGGGGAAAGGGGGAAAGGACGCACAAGAGGGCAGGGGAGGATGCACAAGGGGCCCAGGGAGGAGGAGCCACAGAGGGCAGGGGGGACACAGAAGGGCAAGGAGGGACACACAGAGGGCAGGGGAGGGACCCACAGAGGGGAAATGGGAGCAGGAAACAGAGGCAGGGGGAGGACACAGAGGCAGGGAGGACACACAGAGGGCCAGGGGAGGGCGCAGAGGGCAGAGGGGGGAACAAGAGGGCAAGGGACAGACAGAGGGCAGGGGGAAAAGATGCACAGAGGGCGGGGAGGGCACAAAGGGCGAGGGGAAGGAGGAGCAAAAAAGTGGGTCGAGGGGAAGGAGGGCAGAGGGCAGGGTGAGGAGCCACGAGGGGGGGAAGGGAGGGACACGGCAAGGGCGGGGGAGGGAGGATGCACAGAGGGCAGGGGAGGGAGACAGGGGAGAGGAAGGAAACAGAGGAGGGGAGACGCAAGAGGCGAGGAGGACACACAGAGGGCAGGGGGAGGGAGGGATTCAACAGAGGGAGGGAGGGACACACAGAGGGCAGGGGAGGACACAGAGGGTGGGGGAGGATACACAGAGGGCGGGGGAGGGAGGATGCACAGAGGGCAGGGGAGGGAAGGCACAGAGGGCAGGGAAGGCAAAGAGGGCAGGGGAATTGCAAAGAGGCGGGGGAAGGAGGCGACAGAGGGTGGGGATGGAGGACGCACAGAGGGCGGGGGGGGGGTAGCAAAGAGGGCAGGGAGGGCACAGAGGGCAGGGGAGAGCAAGGGCAGGGGAGGGACACACAGAGGGCAGGGAAGGATGCACAGAGGGCAGGGGAAGGAAGCACAGAGGCAGAGGGGCGACAGAGGCAGGGGAGGACGCACAGAGGGCAGGGGAGGACGCACAGAGGGCAGGGGAGGGACACACAGAGGGCAGGGGAGGGCACAGAGGGCAGGGAGGGCAAAGAGGCGGGGAAAGGGACGACAGAGGGCAGGGGAGGAAGGCAAGAGGGCAGGGAGGAGGGAAAGGGAGGGAGGGAGGAAGAAAAGGGAGGGCAGGGAAGGCAAAGAGGGCAGGGAAGGCAAAGAGGGCAGAAGGAGGGAGCACAGAGGGAAAGGGAAGGGAGGACAGAGGGCAGGGAAGGCACAGAGGGCAGGGAAGGACGACAAAAAGGAAAGAGGGCGGGACAAGGGCCCAAAGGGGAGGAAGAAACAGAGGGCAGGGGAATGCAACCAGAGGGCAGGGAAGGAAAGAGGTCGAAGGCGGGGAGGACGGCCAGAGGCAGGGAGGCCCACAGAGGGCAGGGGGGCAGGGAAGGCACAGAGGGCGGGGGAGGAGCAAGAGGGCAGGCGGAGGGAGCAAGAGGGCAGGGGAAGCAAAAGGGCGGGGGAAGGACCAGAGGGAGGGAAGGACGCCAGAGGGCGGGGGCGAGGCAAGAGGGCAGGGAGGAGGACACAGAGGCAGGGAGGAGGACACAGAGGCAGGGAGCAGATCACAGAGGCAGGGAAAGGATGACAGAGGGCAGGGGAGGACGCACAGAGGGCGGGGGAAGGAGGACGCACAGAGGGCAGGGGAGGAAGGCAAAGAGGGCAGGGAGAGGGAGGCCCAAAAGGGCGGGAAGAGCAAGAGGGCGGGGAAGGCACAGAGGGCGGGGGAGGGCTGAAAAAAAAAGAGGGCGGGGAGGAAGGCAAGGGGGGGGGGTGGGGAGGAAGGCAGGGAAGGCAAAGAGGGCAGGGAAGGCACAGAGGGCAGGGAAGGCAAAGAGGGCAGGGAAGGCACAGAGGGCAGGGAAGGCACAGAGGGCGGGGAGGGACGCACAGAGGGCAGGGGAGGACGCACACAGGGAGGCCAAAGAGGGCAGGGAAGGCAAAGAGGGCAGGGAAGGCACAGAGGGCAGGGAAGGACCAAGAGGGAGGGAGCGCAAAAGGGCGGGGAGGAGCACAGAGGGCAGGGGAGGGCAAGGAAGGAAAGGGAGGAAAGGCACAAAAGGCAGGGGAGGGACGGGAGGGGGGGGAGGGAGGGCACAGAGGGCGGGGGAGGAAGAAGAGAGCAAGGAGGAAGACAGGAGGGGAGGGGGAGGACGCACAGGGGGGCAGGGGAAGGAAGAAAAAGGGAGGCGGGGGAGGAGAAGAGGGGGGGGAGGACCAAGAGGGCAGGGAAGGCACAGAGGGCAGGGGGGGGCAAAGAGGGGGGGGAGGAGCACAAGGAGAGGGAGGGACGCCAGGGGCGGGGAGGGACAAAGGGGCGTGAGGAGCAAGAGGGCAGGGAAGGAACACAGAGGGCAGGGAAGGGCAAAGAGGGCAGGGGAGGACACACAGAGGGCAGGGGAGGAGCAAGGGGGGAGGGAGGGACGGCACAGAGGGCAGGGAGGACGCACAGAGGGCAGGGGAGGAAGCACAGAGGGCAGGGGAGGGACACACAGAGGGCAGGGGAGGACGCACAGAGGGCGGGGGAGGACGCACAGAGGGCAGGGGACGACGCACAGAGGGCGGGGAGGGATGCACAGAGGGCAGGGGAGGACGCACAGAGGGCAGGGGAGGACGCACAGAGGGCAGGGGAGGATGCACAGAGGGCAGGGGAGGGACACACAGAGGGCAGAGGAGGATGCACAGAGGGCAGGGGAGGACACACAGAGGGCAGGGGAGGACGCACAGAGGGCAGGGGAGGACGCACAGAGGGCAGGGGAGGGACGCACAGAGGGCAGGGGAGGACACACAGAGGGCAGGGGAGGGAGGACGCACAGAGGGCAGGGGAGGGAGGACACACAGAGGGCAGGGGAGGACGCACAGAGGGCAGGGGAGGACGCACAGAGGACAGGGAGGACGCACAGAGGGCAGGGGAGGATGCACAGAGGGCGGGGGAGGGACGCACAGAGGGCAGGGGAGGGACGCACAGAGGGCAGGGGAGGACGCACAGAGGGCAGGGGAGGACGCACAGAGGGCCGGGGAGGACGCACAGAGGCAGGGAGGACGCACAGAGGCAGGGAGGACCACGAGGGCGGGGAGGGACGCACAGAGGGAGGGGAGACGCCCCAGAGGGCAGGGGAGGATGCACAGAGGGCAGGGGAGGACGCACAGAGGGCGGGGAGGACGCACAGAGGGCAGGGGAGGACGCACAGAGGGCAGGGAAGGACACACAGAGGGCGGGGGAGGGACGCACAGAGGGCAGGGGAGGGACACACAGAGGGCAGGGGAGGACACACAGAGGGCAGGGGAGGGACACACAGAGGGCAGGGGAGGGACACACAGAGGGCAGGGGAGGACGCACAGAGGGCAGGGGAGGACGCACAGAGGGCGGGGACGATGCACAGAGGGCGGGGGAGGGACGCACAGAGGGCAGGGGAGGACGCACAGAGGGCAGAGGAGGACACACAGAGGGCAGGGGAGGACGCACAGAGGGCGGGGGAAGGACGCACAGAGGGCGGGGGAGGACACAGAGGGCGGGGGGAGGGACGCACAGAGGGCAGGGGAGGGAAGCAAGAGGGCCCAGGGGAGGACGAACAGAGGGCGGGGGGACGCACAGAGGGCAGGGGAGAGAGCAAAGGAAGGAGGGGGGCACAGCGGGCGGGGAGGGACGCACAGAGGGCGGGGGAGGGACGCACAGAGGGCAGGGGAGGAAGCACAGAGGGCAGGGGAGGACGCACAGAGGGCAGGGGAAGACCCACAGAGGGAGGGGGAAGAACCAAAGAGGGCAGGGGAAGGACCACAGAGGGGCGGGGAGGATCAAGAGGGCGGGGAGGGAGCACAGTGGGCAGGGGAGGGACGCACAGAGGGCAGGGAGGGCACAGAGGGCAGGGAGGACGCACAGAGGGCAGGGAGGGACGCACAGAGGGCAGGGGAGGGATGCACAGAGGGCAGGGGAGGACGCACAGAGGGCAGGGGAGGACGCACAGAGGGCAGAGGAGGGACACACAGAGGGCAGGGGAGGGACACACAGAGGGCAGGGGAGGACGCACAGAGGGCAGGGGAGGACGCACAGAGGGCAGGGGAGGACGCACAGAGGGCAGGGGAGGACGCACAGAGGGCAGGGGAGGACGCACAGAGGGCAGGGGAGGACGCACAGAGGGCAGGGGAGGACGCACAGAGGGCAGGGGAGGACGCACAGAGGGCAGGGGAGGACGCACAGAGGGCAGAGGAGGACACACAGAGGGCAGGGGAGGACGCACAGAGGGCAGGGGAGGACGCACAGAGGACAGGGGGGGACGCACAGAGGGCAGGGGAGGCCCACACGAGGGCAGGGGAGCCCCGAGGCAGGGGAGGGACCGCACAGAGGCCGGGAGGGAACACATAGAGGCGGGGGAAAGGACGCACTGAGGGCAGGGATGGACACACAGAGGGCGGGGGGGAAACGCCCAGAGGGCGGGGGAGGGACGCACAGAGGGCAGGGGAGGGACACACAGAGGGCAGGGGAGGACGCACAGAGGCCAGGGAGGACGCACAGAGGGCAGGGGAGGACGTACAGAGGGCAGGGGAGGACGCACAGAGGGCAGGGGGAAATGCACAGGGCAGGGAGGACCAAGAGGGCGGGGGAGGACGCACAGAGGCGGGGGGAGGACGCACAGGGGCAGGAGGGACGCACAGGGGGGCAGGAGGGACACAGAGGGCAGGGGAGGGACACACAGAGGGAGGGGGGAGGACGTGCAGAGGGTGGGGAGGACACTCTCTTTGAGGATTTACCCCTCTGGACAGGATCAGTTGTATCTGTGCCCATCTGGGTCGTCCCGATGCCCTTGGCAGCCACCTGGGCAGAGGCCTCCATCTGATTTGTAGAGGTAACAGGAGAGCCAAGCACTGGAGTAATTCTAAAAAAACAAAGATTTGGGACCTGACACCGACAGACTTGGTGGAGTCCCCTGAGCTGTGATCTGGATAGTGCACAGTATCAGGGGCACCTCTGAGGGCACTGGAGGAGGCGCCCAGCTGCCCCTTCCTGCAGACACTGATCAGTCAGGCCCTAGCGGAGCAGAGCTGCAGTGTAAAGCATGGCCACCCAGCAGCCTTGGGACACGGACCCCAAATGGGGGAAAAATGGGGCCATTTACAAAAAATTAGAGCGGAGCAGAAAGACATGAAGCGGGGAGGCGGCAGCCGGACAAAGCGATTACTACATATGTCGGCATCATAGACCAGAGTGGGAATGGTCACTACTAACTGGATTGCTGATTGCTCTTCAAGCACTTCCAAGACACCTGGTGGGGCTGGAGATTATAATGCCTATAACACTTACATGTCGGCGCTTTTTTTAAGGTGAAGCGTGGTAGTCCCCATTGCCCTGGCGCACCCTAAAAGAAAACGAAGCTTCAAGTAATATCCAGAGAATCTGCGGTAGTGACCATATCCCCGCACTGCATCACCATTTACATTACAAACATCAAAAGTATGTGACCCTGCGGCCCGCCTAACCCTAATATCGCTGAGCCTGTGCTGATCCTGAGACTCATGTCTGTACTCGTCACCTAAGCGCAGTACATTGTGCTCTATCAGTCACACCCAAAAGTGCAGTATATCATCGCTGTACTCCCGTAAATCCCAAAAGCGCAGTCTATTGTACCCTTCTCGTCACATAAAAAGCTGCGTCATTAATCCCTCGTGCCCCCAGTCAACCCAAAGTGTGTCACAATTTACTGTTCCCCTCTACCGGAAAAAATGCTTGTGGGGCTCTATATACATGACCTAATACTTCACAGTGAAACGTTGGTCACATGAACATGGCGGGACTTAAATGTGCCTCCCAAGCAGAATTTTGAAGGCAGCTCTGTATGTGGATGGAGATGTAGACTTACACTGACACAATGTAACAACACCTCAGCTGTGTGACCTAAGTCAGGGGATAGATTATGGTAGACAGAGCATATTCAGGATACTTATTATTGGCTACGAGCCCCGCAGACACGCGCTGCCCCCACGCTTTCCCACAGGCGGGGTAAAAACCCCCGGCGTTCCCCTTACTGCTCCAAGATCTCCGATAGAAAACCCCCGGATTTTCGTAAGTTATAGGCTCTCGTCTGCAGCTGCCCCGCCTTGCCAGGAAGGATAACGGAAGAGTGAACAACCCCGAAAACATCCTGACTGCTCCTCATCTATGTCACAATACAGGTTATCTCCACTCACATCCAGAGCTGCTGTGACATTGTGCTTTATACTCCGTCCACCCAGGTCTGTGAAATTAAACCAGCAGGAGGTAAAGGGGCTGGGTGGGGGGAAAATAGGACACTAAACCCGGCAGGGGAGAAGGACTGGGGTGGACTAAAGGTAAGACACTGAACAGCAGGAGGGAAGGAGGGGGTTTTGGGGGCGGGAGGATAAGACATGCCCAGAGGGGGTAAAGGACTGGGTGAGACTGGAGGATAAGACACTGAACCAGGAGGAGGTGAAGGACTGGGTGAGACTGGAGGATAAGACACTGAACCAGGAGGAGGTGAAGGACTGGGTGAGGCTGGAGGATAAGACACTGAACCAGCAGGAGGTGAAGGACTGGGTGAGACTGGAGGATAAGACACTGAACCAGCAGGAGGTGAAGGACTGGGTGAGACTGGAGGATAAGACACTGAACCAGCAGGAGGTGAAGGACTGGGTGAGGCTGGAGGATAAGACACTGAACAAGCAGGAGGTGAAGGACAGGGTGAGACTGGAGAATAAGACACTGAACCAGCAGGAGGTGAAGGACTGGGTGAGACTGGAGGATAAGACACTGAACCAGCAGGAGGTGAAGGACTGGGTGAGACTGGAGGATAAGACACTGAACCAGCAGGAGGTGAAGGACTGGGTGAGGCTGGAGGATAAGACACTGAACCAGCAGGAGGTAAAGGGGACGGGGTGAGGCTGGGAAAAGACTGAACCAGCAGGGGTGAAGGATGGGTGGATGGAGGATAAGACATGAACCGGAGGAGGTGAAGGACTGAGTGAGACTGGAGAAAAGACACGAACAGAGGAGGTTGAAGGATGGGGGGGGCTGGAGGATAAGACATGAAAAAAGCGGAGGTAAAGGAAGGGTGAGATGGGAATAAGAAAAAACCAGGGGGTAAAGGGAAATGGGTGAGACTGGGGATAAGACATGAACCGGAGGAGGTGAAGGCTGAGGAATGGAGGAAAAGACACTGACCGCAGGAGGTGGGGGATGGGTGAGGCTGGAGGATAAGACACTGAACCAGAGGGGTGAAGGGGGGTGGGGATGGGGAAAAGACACTGAACCAGAGGGGGAAGGCGGGTGAGATGGGGAAAAGACACTGACCGCAGGGGTAAAGGTGGGTGAGACTGGAGGATAAGACACTGAATCAGCAGGAGGTGAAGGACTGGGTGAGACTGGAGGATAAGACACTGAACCAGCAGGAGGTGAAGGACTGGACAAGTCTGGGGTAAGACCTAAACCCGGGGAGGTGAAGGACGGGTGGACTGGAGGATTAAGACATGAAACGCAGGAGGTGAAGGGATGGGGGGGGGACTGGAGGATAAGACACTGAACCAGCAGGAGGTGAAGGGATGGGTAGATGGAGGTAAGAACTAAACCAGCGGGAGGTGAAGGACGGGTGAGACTGGGGATAGACCTGAACCAGCAGGGGGGTAAAGGAGGGTGGACTGGGGATAAGACACTAACAGGGGAGGTTTGGGATGGGTGGACGGAGGTAGACATGACCGGAGGAGGGGAAGTTGGTGAGGTGGAGGATAAAAAATGAACCAGCAGGAGGTAAAAGGATGGGTGAGACTAAAGGGAAAAAAGACACTGACCAGCAGGGGGTGAAGGGCGGGTGAGATTGGAGGATAAGACACTGAACCAGCAGGAGGTGAAGGACGGGGGGGCTGGAGGATAGAACTAAAAAGAGGAGGTGAAGGACGGGGTGAGATGGAGAATAAGCCGAACCAGCAGGGGTGAAGGGCTGGGTGGGCTGGAGGATAGGACACTGAACCGCAGGGGTTTAAAGGGGGACTGGGTGGACGGGAGGTTTAAGACATGAACAGCAGGAGGTGGGGAAATGGGTGGGGTGGAGGAAAGACACTAAAACCAGCAGGAGGGAAGGAGGGGTGAGACTGGAGGATAAGACACTGAACAGAGGAGGTGAAGGATGGGTGAATGGAGGATGCACTAACACGGGAGGTGAAGGACGGGTGAGACGGGAGGAAAAGACATGAACCAGGAGGAGGTGAAGGATGGTGGATGGAGGATAAGACACTAAACCCGCAGGAGGTGAAGGATGGGTGAGGCTGGAGGAAAAGCATGAACAAGCAGGGGTGAAGGAAGGGTGAGGGGAAAATAAGACACTGAACCGCAGGAGGTGAAGGAGGGGTGAGACTGGAGGATAAGACACTAAACCAGGGGAGGTAAAGGATTTGGTGAGACTGGAGGTAAGCCTAAAACCAGCGGAGGTAAAAGGTGGGGGGGTGGAGGTGAAGAACCAGAGGGGTGAAGGATGGGTGAGACTGGGGGATAAGACACTGACACAGGAGGTGAAGGATTGGGTGGGGGCGGAGGATAAGACATGAACCAGCAGGGGGTAAAGGGATGGGTGAGACTGGGGGAAAAGACATGAAACGCGGGAGGGAAGGACTGGGTGAGAGGGAGGAAAAGACACTGAACCGCAGGAGGTGAAGGATGGTGAGGCTGGAGGAAAAGACACTGAACCAGGGGTTTGGTGAAGGACGGGGTGGGGCTGGAGAATAAGAACGAAACAGGGGAAGGGAAAGGAGGGTGAGACTGGAGGATAAGAAACTGCCCGCAGGGGTGAAGGAGGGTGAGAATGGGGGATAAGCACTGAACCGGGGGGTAAAGGACTGGGTGAGACTGGAGGATAAGACCTTAAAACCGCAGGAGGTGATGACTGGGTGAGACGGGAGGATAAGAACTGAACCAGAGGGGTGAAAGGAATGGGTGAGTTTTGGAGGATAAGAACTGAAACGCGGAGGGGGAAGTGGGGAGACTAGGGGAAAAACTGAACCAGGAGGTGAAGGACTGGACAAGTCTGGAGGATAAGACACTGAACCAGCAGGAGGTGAAGGACTGGGTGAGACTGGAGAATTAGACACGAACCCGGGAAAAGGAGGTAAAAGGACTGGGGAGTGGGGATAAGACACTGAACCAGCAGGAGGTGAAGGACTGGGTGAGGCTGGGGGTAAGCCACGGAAACAGCAGGGGTAAAGGAAGGGTGAGTGGAGAATAAGGGGACCTTAAAACCAGCAGGGGGTAAGGGGGACTGGGTGAGACTGGAGGAAAAGACACTGAACCGAGGAGGTGAGGGGACGGGGTGAGATGGAGGTAAGACATTGAACAGAGGGGTGAAGGATGGACAAGTCTGGAGGAAAGGGGACACTAAAACAGCAGGAGGTGAAGGAGGGTGGATGGAGAATTAGACACTGAACGGAGGATTTTGAAGGATGGGTAAAGGCTGGTGAAAAGAACTGAACCAGCAGGAGGTGAAGGACTGGGTGAGACTGGAGGATAAGACACTGAACCAGCAGGAGGTGAAGGACTGGGTGAGACTGGAGGATAAGACACTGAACCAGCAGGAGGTGAAGGACTGGGTGAGACTGGAGGATAAGACACTGAACCAGCAGGAGGTGAAGGACTGGACAAGTCTGGAGGATAAGACACTGAACCAGCAGGAGGTGAGAGTTGAAGATGGGGGGGGGGATAAGACATAAAACCAGCGGAGGGTGAGGGATGGGTAGGTGGGGGATAAGACACTGAAGTGCGGAGGTGAAGGACGGGGTGGACTGGAGGGAAAGAACTGAACCAGGGGGTGAAGGACTGGTGTACGGGGAAAAATAAGCATGAACCAGGAGGAGGTGAGAGGTGAAGGACTGGGTGAGGCTGGAGGATAAGACACTGAACCAGCAGGAGGTGAAGGACTTAGTGAGGTTGGAGGATAAGACACTGAACGTGCAGGAGGTGAAGGACTGGGTGAGACTGGAGGGTAAGACACTGACACAGCAGGAGGTGAAGGACTGGGTGAGACTGGAGAATAAGACACTGAACAAGCAGGAGTTGAAGGACTGGGTGAGACTGGAGAATAAGACACTGAACCAGGAGGAGGTAAGGTTTGGGGGGAGATGGGGATAAGAACTGAACCAGCGGGAGGTTAAAGGACTGGGTGAGCGGGAGGATAAGAATGACCGCAGGGGTGAAGGACTGGGTGGTGGAGGATAAGACATGAACCAGAGGGGTGAAGGAGGGGTTTGAGATGGGGGAAAAGACATGAACCAAGGGAGGTGGGGAAAAGGGACAAGTTGGGGATAAGAACTAAACCCAGCAGGAGGTGAGATTTGAAGGAGGGGTGAGGACTGGAGGGGGGGCATAAAAACCAAAAAGGGGTGAAGGACTGGGTGTACTGGGGGTTAAGACAATAAACCCCAGCGGGGGGGAAGGTGAGTGAGTATGGGAATAAGACATTTGAACCAGGAGGAGGTAAAAGGGGTAAAAGGACTGGGTGAGGTGAGGAAAAGACACTGAACCAGGGGTGGTAAAGGACTGGGTGAGGTGGAGGTAAGCATAAACCCAGCAGGGGGTGAAGGATGGGTGGGCTGGAGGGAAAGACACAAACCGAGGAGGTGAAGGACGGGGTGAGATGGAGGAAAAGACATAAAAACGAGGGGGTGAAGGACGGGTGAGGCTGGAGGGAAAAGACACGGGAACAGAGGGGGTAAAGGGAGGGGTTTGAGACTGGAGAATAAGACACTGAACCAGCAGGAGGTGAAGGACTGGGTGAGACTGGAGGATAAGACACTGAACCAGCAGGAGGTGAAGGACTGGGTGAGACTGGAGGATAAGACACTGAACCAGCAGGAGGTGAAGGACTGGGTGAGACTGGAGAAAAAGACAATGAACAAGCAGGAGGAGAAGGACTGGGCAAGAGGGGAGGATAAGACACGGAACCAGCAGGAGGTGAAGGACTGGAGAAGACTGGAGGATAAGACACTGAAACAGCAGGAGGTGAAGGACTGGGTGAGACTGGAGGATAAGACAATAAACCAGAGGGGGGAAAGGGAAAGGGGTGAGGATGGAGGATAAGTCATTGAACCAGCAGGAGGTGAAGGACTGGACAAGACTGGAGGAAAAAGACCCTAAACCGCAGGAGGGGAAGGGATGGGGAGACTGGGGGAGCACTGAACTAGCAAAAAGGGAAAAGGGGTAGGTGAGACGGGGGTAAGACACTGAACCAGCCCGAGGTGAAGGCCTGGGTGAACCTTGAGGATAAGACACTGAAACAGCAGGAGGTGAAGGACTGGGTGAGACTGGAGGATAAGACACTGAACCAGCAGGAGGTGAAGGACTGGGTGAGACTGGAGGATAAGACACTGAACCAGCAGGAGGTGAGAGGTGAAGGACTGGGTGAGGCTGGAGGATAAGACACTGAACCAGCAGGAGGTGAAGGACTGGGTGAGACTGGAGGATAAGACACTGAACCAGCAGGAGGTGAAGGACTGGGTGAGACTGGAGGATAAGATCCTGAACCAGCAGGAGGTGAAGGACTGGGTGAGGCTGGAGGATAAGACACTAAACCAGCAGGAGGTGAAGAAGTGGGTGAGATGGAAAAAAACAATGAACAAGCGGGACCCAAAAGGACTGGGTGAGGCTGGAGGATAAGACACTGAACCAGGAGGTGAAGGACTGGGTGATGCTGGAGGATAAGACACTGAACCAGGAGGTGGTGAAGGACTGGGTGAGGCTGGAGGATAAGACACTGAACCAGGAGGTGGTGAAGGACTGGGTGAGACTGGAGGGTAAGACACTGAACCAACAGGAGGTGAAGGACTGGGTGATACTGGAGGATAAGACAATGAACCAGCAGGAGGTGAAGGACTGAGTGAGACTGGAGAATAAGACACTGAAACAGCAGGAGGTGAAAGACTGGGTGAGACTGGAAGATAAGACACTGAACAAGCAGGAGTTGAAGGACTGGATGAGACTGGAGAATAAGACAATAAACCAGCAGAAGGTGAAGGACAGGGTGAGACTGGAGGAAAAGAACTGAACAGCAGGGGGGAAAAAGGAGGGGTGAACTGGAGGATTAGTCATTGAACCAGCAGGAGGTGAAGGACTGGACAAGACTGGAGGTAAGACCCTAAAAACCAGCGGGGAGGTGAAGGGACGGGGGTGAGGTGGGGGTAAGACACTAAAACGGGAGGTAAAGGGCTGGTGAGACTGGAGGATAAGACACTGAAACAGCAGGAGGTGAAAGACTGGGTGAGACTGGAAGATAAGACACTGAACAAGCAGGAGTTGAAGGACTGGATGAGACTGGAGAATAAGAAATAAACAGAGGGGGGTTAAAAAGGACGGGTGAGACTGGGGATAGAAACTAAACCAGCAGGAGGGAGGACGGGGGGTGAGATGGAGGAAGCTTTGAACCAGCAGGAGGTAAAGGACTGGCAAGACTGGAGGATAAGATCCTGAACCAGCAGGAGGTGAAGGACTGGGTGAGACTGGAGGGTAAGACACTGAACTAGCAGAAAGTGAATGACTGGGTGAGATTGGAGGGTAAGACACTGAACCAGCAGGAGGTGAAGGACTGGGTGAGTCTGAAGATAATAGACTGAACCACGGGGAGGGGGAGGAAAATGGTTGAGATGAAGGAAAAGGACATGAACCAGGAGGAGGTGAGAGGTAAAGGGAAATGGGTGGACGGGGAAAATAAGAAAATGAAAAAAGCAGAGAGAAGGACTGGGTGAGACTGGAGGATAAGACACTGAACCAGAAGAAGGTGAAGAACTGGGTGAGACTGGAGGATAAGACACTGAACCAGATTAGTTGAAGGTCTGGGTGAGATTGGAAATTATGCCACTGTACCAGGAAGAGGTGAGAGGTGAAGGACTGGGTGAGGCTGGAGGATAAGACACTGAACCAGCAGGAGGTGAAGGACTGAGAGAGACTGGAGGATAAGACACAGAAACAGCAGGAGGTGAAGGACTGGGTAGATGGAGGAAAAGCATAAACCCAGCAGGAGGGAAGGACTGGAAAGACTGGGGATAAGACATAAACCGCGGAGGTGAAGGATGGGTGAGATGGGGATAAGACACAAATCAGCAGGGGGGAAAGGAGGGTTTGGACTGGAGGTTAAGACACTGAACCAGCAGGAGGTGAAGGATGGGGAGACTGGGGATAAGACACTACAGCAGAAGGTGAAGGATGGGTGGGGGTGGGGGAAAAGACATGAACAGCAGGAGGTAAGGGAAACAGGGTGAGACTGGGGGAAAAAAAAGGACACTAAACCAGAGGAGGTGAAGGATGGGTGAGACTGGAGGAAAAGACATGAACCGGGAAAAGGTGAAGGACGGGGTGGTGGGGGTGGGACACTGAACCAGCAGGAGGGAAAGGGACTGGGTGAACTGGGGTAAGCCCTGAACCAAGGGGGTAAGGCTGGGGTGAGGTGGGGGGATAAGACACTGAACCAGCTGGAGGTGAAGGACTGGGTGAGACTGGAGGTTAAGACACTGAACCAGCAGGAGGTGAAGGACTGGACTAGTCTGGAGGATAAGACACTGAACCAGCAGGGGGGTTTGGACTGGGTGGATGGGGAAAAGCATGAACCCCGAGGGGGGTGAAAGGATGGGTAGACTAAAGGAAATAGGACACGAACGCGAAAAAAGTGTGCTCGGATCCTGGGGTTGACTTTTCGGGGCAGTTTTGGGGGAAAAGGGTGGATGGATTTGGGGCGGCCGGAGGGTGGGTGGGGGGTTCATCCCGGGTCAGATGGGATTGAGCTCAGGGTAAGGGTTCGGTGGGTGAAGATCCTGTGTGGGGGTTTTCCCCCGGTGCGGGCGTTGGGCAGTGTCTTCATTTTTTACTTATTGCTATTCAACAAATGACCGACAGGGGTCTGGCTGACGGGTTCCGGGTGCAGGTGCGGCTATAAGAGGGGAGGGGTCTGATACTTTCAGCTGTAATCTGTAAGTGATGGACGAGGAGGAGACGAGGAAGAGGGGACATCAGATCAAGAAAATCATCAATGTGCACCGAGCAGCGCCAGAGCGTTGCCCAAAAAACCTCCTGAGAATGGAGGAGACGAGGGCGGCAGAGGGGCAATGAAGAGGGGCAGGGGGGCAATGAAGAGGGGCGGGGGGGCATGACGAGGGGGCGGGGCTTTGAAGGGGGCTGGGGGAATGACGAGGGGCAGGGGGCAATGAAGAGGGGCAGGGGGCAATGAAGAGGGGCAGCGGGGCAATGACGAGGGGCAGGGGGCAATGACGAGGGGCAGGGGGCAATGACGAGGGGCAGCGGGGCAATGACGAGGGGCAGGGGGCAATGACGAGGGGCAGGGGGCAATGACGAGGGGCAGGGGGCAGTGACGAGGGGCAGGGGGCAGTGACGAGGGGCAGGGGGCAGTGACGAGGTGCAGGGGGCAATGACGAGGGGCAGGGGGGCAATGACGAGGGGCGAGGGGCAATGACGAGGGGCAGGGGGCAATGACGAGGGTCAGGGGGCCATTAACAGTGGCAGGGGGCAATGACGAGGGGCAGGGGGCAAAGGCGAGGGGCAGGGGGCAATGACGAGGGGCAGGGGGCAATGACGAGGTGCAGGGGGCAGTGACGAGGGGCAAGGGGGGAAGTGACGAGGGGCAAGGGGCAATGAGGAGGGGCAGGGGGCAATGACGAGGGGCAGGGGGCAATGAAGAGGGGCAGCGGGGCAATGACGAGGGGCAGCGGGGCAATGACGAGGGGCGAGGGGCAATGACGAGGGGCAGGGGGCAGGGACGAGGGGCAGGGGGCAATGACGAGGGGCAGCGGGGCAATGACGAGGGGCGAGGGGCAATGACGAGGGGCAGGGGGCAGTGACGAGGTGCAGGGGGCAGTGACGAGGGGCAAGGGGCAATGACGAGGGGGAGGGGGCAATGACGAGGGGCAGCGGGGCAATGACGAGGGGCAGGGGGCAATGACGAGGGGCAGCGGGGCAATGACGAGGGGCAGCGGGGCAATGAGGAGGGGCAGGGGGCCATGAAGCGGGGCCGGGGGGCAATGACGAGGGGCGGGGGGCAATGACGAGGGGCAGCGTGGCAATGACGAGGGGCAGCGGGGCAATGACGAGGGGCAGCGGGGCAGTGACGAGGGGCAGGGGGCAGTGACGAGGGGCAGGGGGCAATGAAGAGGGGCAGTGGGGCAATGACGAGGGGCAGGGGGGCAATGACGAGGGGCAGTGACGAGGGGCGGTGGGCAGTGACGAGGGGCATGGGGCAATGATGAGGGGCAGCGGGGCAGTGACGAGGGGCAATGACGAGGGGCTGCAGGGCAGTGACGAGGGGCGGGGGGCAGTGACGAGGAGCGGGGGCAATGACGAGGGGCAGGGGGGCAATGACGAGGGGCAGGGGGCCAATGACGAGGGGCGGGGGGCAATAACGAGGGGCAGGGGGCAATGACGAGGGGCAAGGGACAGTGACGAGGGGCAGGGGGCAATGACCAGGGGCAGGGGGCAATGACGAGGGGCAGGGGTCACTGTGACCGGCTGCCCCCTGGAGCAGGAGCTCAGCCATTAGGCAGTAACATTAGCCGGCAGATGTGTGAGTGCAGCTCTGAAGCACAGCAGCAGCTGTCGCAGGCTGGCGCTCCCGTGTCCCTCCTCCAGATTTGAGGGTCTTCTACTGGGGTCATCCCCTGCTGGGGCGTGGGGGGAGGGCGCCCCTTAACTGAATGAAAACCTTCCGTTGACCCCCCTTTTTCCCACGACACGGGACGGCTTAGTGACAACTTTCGGGGGACTCTCTCCCCAAAGGCTCGGCCGGTCCGGGCTCCTGGAGGGAAATGACACAAATATGTGAGAGGAAATTTTTATCGGGCCCCTTTAAACTACACATCCAGGTGCAGTCACACATCTCGGCGGGACCTCACACTTCCAGCAGCTATAGAACTACAGTCTGCTGTAATGCATTGCTGGAGATGTAGGGCGACATGTAGGGCGGGTTTTTACGCCTTTTTTTGGCTAACTGCCCCCCCGGCCCAAAATCCCCCTCGAAAAGGGAAGCAGTGTTAGGCGCAGCGTTCGCCACTTTGGGTGCGCCCCCGCATGAAGGGGCGGGCGGTGGGCGGGGTGTGGGGGGGGTAGGCTTTCCCGGGGCGGGACGCGGCGCGCTCAAAAAAACCCCGAGGCATGTACGATGGCGGTCGGCAAAGTGCAGCGAAATGCAGCGCTGGCGCTCCAAGGCAGCCTGGTTTTTTTGTCTAAAGCTCCGGCGGCGGGAAGTGAAGCAAAAAGGAACATGCGAAAAGCAGATAAAGATCGCGACAAAAAATCTGGGCGCCGCTCTGTGCAGAGGAGTGTGATCTGAAAATCCCTTTTTAAAAAGGGGAAAAAACTTTGTCAAAAAGAGTAACGTAAAAAATAAAAAATTTTTAAAAAAAAAAAATCCTTTCCAAAATCTAGAGGGCCCCAAATCAGGAATTGGATATTGGAAATTACCGGGAAATACAGTAATTCAAATTCTGAAAGTTATTCTCATTGTGGGCTAAACCAGAAAAACAGAATAAAAGCGATAGGCCCCCATTAAAATGGAGAATATTGACCATCGAAAAAAAGGGGGGACAGTTCAAAATACAGTAAAAATACAGAAAAAGCTGTTTGGCTGAGTAGCGGGCTTGGCTACCCCGCCAATCAAAACGCAGAACTTCTCCCATTTTGTCTTGGAGAGGGCGCTCGAAATTCCGGGCTCAGTGCCGTGCGGCATGAAGTTTTAATAAAAAACTATTTTATTAAGTGTAAAACATTATCAGATAAAGAGCAGAACCTTCTTTAAAAAAGCAGTTAAACCCCAACAAAGCGTTTTTCGCCGGGCCGGCGCACATAGGGAATTTGCAAAAGAGAGAATCGCCGGGAAAAACAAATTCAAATTGTTTAACCTCCCCTGATTGGCGGCTAAACAGCCCAAACAAAAGGAGCGACAAAAACCCCTTATTAAACCCATGAGGAGAATTGGGCCAAACAGAATAGGGGCGACAATGTCCCCTTTTATCCTAGGAGAAAAATTGACCAAAACATATTCAAAGGCGGGACAGTTCAAAATACAGTAAAAAGGCGAAAAAGCTGATTGGGGTTTAAAAAGGGGGGGGCTCTCCCGCTTAGCCAAAAAGCGGAGTACTTTTCTTTGAGTTCTATGGGGAAAAGAAAAAATTTAGCGGGGCTCTGTGATTTGGGTAATTTTAAAAAAGGCGCCCTTTTTTGGACCAAAGGGAGAGCGAGGAACCCTATGGGTTTTCAATGCAATCGAAATCAAAAATGTCATGGCCCCAAAAACAAATTATAACACAAAGAAGTTTTCCCCATGTTATTAAAAGGGGGTTTAATATGGGGGGTAATGAAAAAAAAAAATTAAATCAATAAAATCATTTTATTTCTTTATTTTCGTTAGCAAGGATCAAAAGATTGGTTTCACGAAAAAAAAGAAATAAAAAAGATTTATTGAATTAATTTGCCTCTTTTTCTTACCAAACACAGAGCTGCCGGAATTTTTCTTTTCCTCATAGAAAAATACTCGCGCTTGATTGGCTAAGCTGGACGAGCCCCGCCCCTTCAACCAAAACAGCTTGTTTCTGCCTTTTTACTGTATTTTTTAAAAGTCCCCCCTTTTAAATTTTATTGGGCAATTTTTTTCCCTGGTTTTAATGGGACATTGTCGCTCCATTCGATTGGCAATTCTTCCCATAGGTTATAATGGTCTTTGTCGCTTTTCTGATTGGCTGGTTTATGCCGCCCAAAGAGAAGGTTAAACAATTTGAATTACTGTATTTCCCGGCGTTCCTCTATTGCAATTTCCCTATGTGCGCCGGTCTCGGCGACAAACGCGTTGTTCGGGTTTTTAATTTCTTTTTTTGTAAAGAAGGGGGGGGCGGCCCTTTTTCTATGTTTTTACATTTTAATAAAAAAATTTTTTTTA